>LD699455.1:6410561-6466482 GCA_003118335.3 Papilio memnon
TTTTTATATACAAAGATCACTTACCACAAGATTAAGCTAACGGCTATTAAATTGTCAATAGTAATAAATCTAATAAGAAATATTCTTGTTAGAAAAATCTAACTATATAAATTTTGTTTGTTTTATTTTTCGTAACTAGGCTTATTTCCTTTGATGACTTTTTCATACTTAGAGTTTGCGCACACCTACAACTAAACTACCGCACAACTGTTTAGTCTCGCTTTGATTCCTATGAGCTTATATGGAGGTGTTCACACTCGATTTTTAGATGTGCAACTAAACAGTTGAATTGGCTGCGAAACAATCGACATTCGACAATCGCACAACATTTGTGTGATAGTTTAGTCAAAGGTGTGCACGCGCTCTTACAGTTTTATAAATCCGAATTACATATACCATGTCATAAATTCCAATTGGATTTTTCATTGACTTTCATACTATGCTGTTGATATCTTTGAATTCATTTATTTGATTCCTTAGTCATTGTAAAATTGATAAAGTAAGCAAACACCATTTATAATCGGTTAAGTCAACAGCCGTCGGTCTGTATGTTTTCTTTAAAGTATATTTTTATTAAAAGTTTAGAATAATTAAACTTCAAGTGACTTTTTAAATGTTTTATACAATTTATTAATTTAATACATTTTTTCAAGAATCGCCATAAAACTATTTAAAAAATGGATATAGTATAAAGCGATATAAAGTGTGATATTTTTATCACGCTAACAAAATCATCATTGACAGACAGTCATCATTTGAAGGCAATTTCCTTATCTATCATTTGCTAATTGACGATCGCAATCGGATTGCTTTTAATTATTTTTTTTCTAAATTTAAATTATTTTTCTCACATACAATCTATCTGATCACTTTTATTTTTTAGACCTTAAATGGTCTATTCTAGAAGCACGAAATATCTGTGTGACTTTAAATTCAATGTTAGTTAAACTAATAAATGTTATACCTACAAACGTATGAAAAGTAATTTGCAGCAAGATACCATGATAAAGAAACGTAATAAATTTGATTTCAAATTTCCGAAACATTACTATTTAAAATATCTATAGCTACTATAAGTTACGTAAATTAAGTGTAGTATCCGTTTATACTTAGTTAGGCCTAATTACTTCTTATAAATCACTGGATTATTTGCTAAAATATGTCCCACGATAATTTCACAGCTGAAAAAAAGGAGGAAAAATCCTGTAAGTAGGTAATACAATTTAGGCCTATCTGACCGATGTGAGTTGGCGACCTCGCGCCGGGGCTCCGGGGCTCCGCGGCACTGCGCGCCATGATGGCCGCGATAGAGAAGTCCGTGGCCCTCGTGCGGCCCTCCTCAGCCACCATGCTGCCGGGTCGCGCGCCTGCCACCGCCATCAGCAGCGCCCGCACCCCAACACCAACGTCCGACACATCCCGGGCGGCCACTATACGGACATATTATATAGTTTCCACACTAGATCACTACGTTTACTTCCGACGAAGACCCGAAAAGCTACCGTATTCGCACTAGGGTTGATATGAGCGCGTAGTGCGTGCCGACGCCGAGCGGGTGCATGCACGATGCGTAGCGGTGCGGCGGCCGAGCGCGGACTGAGCGCGGCGCGGGCGCGGCGGGCGCGCGCGGGGCGGAGCGCGGGCGGGGCGGTGCGCGCCCAGTGCCAGCCCGGCCCGCTGTCGCCTCGCCCGCCGCGCTCCGCACGCCCCCCGCACACCCTCCGCACACCCCACACACAACCGTTCACCCCAACTAAGCTCATAACAATATCGCATTATTATTTAATTTGTATTCCATATCATATCGCTCATTTTTGACGGAGTATCGTTGGCTTACGCAGCCCAAACGTTTATTTCTCCATACCCTAATATTTGTGAAAGCGATTACTATTATTAAACAAGAAAACGTTTAAGTTCTCCTAAGATCATATCAATCCATCTGATTCCTAAGTAAAGCTTAACAACTTACTTAAAATATACCTCAAACATTTGAATACAATTTAAGCCTTGACTTTGTTTAAATTTTTATTTTTAGAAGTATTTAGCATTTTATTGAAATATCAATTGGCTGAATTTGTACAACATGCGCTCGCGCAATCGTACCGCCCATTATAAGAGATGAGTAGATTAGAGCGAGAGGACGTTACATCAACGAATTAAATATCCTAACGCTCGAAAGAGATAACCCTATGTCACAAAACTCGTATTTAAATCAAAGAAATGTCAGTGATATTAACGGAAAATTCTGCGCCAGAGACGATTCAACGTAGCTACTCGTTAATTTGTTCAAAAATTTGCTCGATCGCACGCTATTATCCGGTCCAAAGCAATCATCCAATCCAACATCAACGACAAATTAACAATTAGATGCTTTGCATTTATGAGCGACAAAGGTATGGAACAAAAGCAGTTAATTTCAGAATTTCTTATGGTCGAATACTGACACGACATCTAAATATGTAATAGCATCATAAATAATAGGTACTCCCAATTCCATTCATTTTTGCGGACTGTCTGCTTGTAAGCGGCGCGGCACTTACGAACAAAAGAGTTTAAGATTCACCTTAATAAACGGCCGTTGAGTATTACCTAAGTGGTGGAATACTACATGAAAATAGTTCAACTATTCTAACATTATAAAGAGGAAAGATTCGTATTTTTGTATGGATTGAAATAACTCAAAAACTACTGGGCCGATTCCAAAAATACTTTCATCATTAGAAAGCTACGTTATCGATAAGTAGTATAGGCTATATTTTTTATTTTCACGTGGACAAAGTCGCGGGCAACTAGTACTTTATATGTAGGTACGTATTCCCTCAGAAAAACTACTTTTAACTCTATCAAATCGAATTATAAAATATTTTTGTATTAATATTTGGGTATTTGTGGAACTTATTAACCTACAATATTTTTACCAAGTGAAATTCAGTTAATTGAAATAAAACAGTATTTTATGTTCGACCGCAATCGGGTTAAGCAATTAAATTGTTACTCTAATATTACATTTTTAATCATGGCCGCTAAACAAAAGGGAGATCATATCTCGTATGCAAGGAAAGTTTATTAAGTTAATTTAAGTAGATCTAACAACTTTTGATTGAGGTTTTGTACATCTGTTCAGTAGTTTTTATTAATAGGCTTTAACTGCAGCAGTTATAAAAGAACATTATAGATACGTGTTATTAAGTATTAAGTTATATATAGTATAATATTAAGTTATCACGTATGTATTATAGAAATGAAAAAAGAAATGGTTCTTTTCGAATAGAAATTGTTATAAATTTTATTCTCCAATGAACTTCGATTAATACCTCAATTTTAAGCATTTTAAATAAAAATACCAAAAGCTATAGAAGTAGGTACAATAAAATCTGATTAATTTACGGCTCTACAAAACTTCAGTCTTGAAAAAGACGTTAGATATTTTTTATGTTGGTGAGTTTTGAGTGATCGTAACATCCCATCGCATTTCTATGTCTCCTATTCATAATATTTAATAATTTACGAAATGCTTTTGAGCATCTTCAGATGTTTAATAATTCACAGCCTTTCAGGAGAAAAGAGAGAACAAAAACTTTTCGAGCGTTCGTGTATTGAGCGTGTCTAAGAAATATTGCAAAACCACCCTTGCTCCTATATCATGTCACAACATTGACATTTCAGAAAAAAATTCTCTAACCATACATTTATAGTATGAAAAATCTACACTAAAGCGTGGGGAATAACCATTTCTGGTTGACACCGGGAACCAAAACGTATTTAACTAGTCAAAACATTTAACAACGAATCTGAATACATATAATTCATTCCTTTAGTCTACAAACACATAAAAACATAGACGAAAAATACCGTAAAAAGGAACACAAACTGTAAAGCATTGTTACTTCAAGTAAAGTCGCGTTGAGACGCAAAACGCACGCTACATTCGCTATTGGCGCCCAGTATTTATGTAGGTGTCAAAAAAAATCGGTCGACAAAACCTCAATGAAGCATCGACAAATATTTTGTTGAAAACGGAACGCACGTGGCGTGGCCACACAGAACGCTGTGTCGTGCCGTGCCGCATTGTGCAATATTAGAAAGCTGAAAGTTACGACTTTTCGTTTTAAAACTTGCGATAATCAAATCAGCGAGAGATCGGTCACACGTCGACCGTGAAATGAGGTGTTCGCCGACGACTGTTGCTTCGGAAATCAATTTTCTATAACGTAACATGCGAATACCCGAAGCGGAAACAATCTGGAACATTCTCTCTGATTACCAGTTATGATTGTTGATTTATCAACGATTTTCTTACAATGCTATCCTATACACGCTACACCATATGAACAATAATTTGTTTTTTGTTTAGTGCACCAATAACTAATAGTAACAATCTTAGCATAGTAGCAGATTGTGAAGATAGGATAGAGTTTGCTTTATCTGAAAGTAATAAAATATAGTCCAGGTAGTCCGCACCTGGTTCGAGTTGTCGGATAAGACATTAACTATGTACTTACTTTTAACTTAACGTATAATCGCATATCTAAAACATATGAGGATATCAAATTTTAGGAGCTGGGAATAGCTATCGTAAATTAAATTTTGAATAATATGTTGGACAATGATTATGAATGCTTACATGAGACTATTTGGCACTTCAGATTTTATGTTAGTTAACACAACATACTGCTTGCAGCACTTCAAGCACACAGTGCTCGCTACGCACCATATAAACGCCCATTCATCTCGTTGCTGCAACCATAAAACGTCATAAAAAATATTGCGAAAGCGAAAGGAACGTTGAATATTTGTATAAAGAATAAGGGAACATAAAAAAAGCTCGCCTGGCTGTACGGGTGTACGGCTGTAGTGAGGAGCAACAAATCGCGCGCATTATAAATGACAAATGTAAGCGGCGGCGCGCGGTGTCGTGTTGCGCCCACCCGCGCGCCGGATTAGTTTCAACTTACTTCCCGCTCTGGGCTGCGCAGGCGCAATGCTTGCGCACCGAAATAGAGTGCGCCCTTTGCCCTGCGCGCACGCCTCGCAGCCACCGATACCTACTTTAAATAGAATGCTTATTAAAAGTACAAAAATAGAGTACTCTTTTCAAAATAATCACCTTAATAAATATGCACTTATAAATAACTTAAGTATTCAATTTTAGGATATAAATCACAGTAAAGATTTTTCTCCTTCATACGTAGACTTTTGCTTAAACAAAACATTGAAGGGAGTGCACAATAGGTATGTTATGTTTGCTGCTTATTGTTTAATAGTATTTAGATATAACTCGATTCGTAGTCTACCATATGAAGGTAGAATGTTGTCTTTTGACCGTCGTATAGTGTGCAGAAAAGTATGTTGTAATTGACGTTTGGTCATTCTCGGCTACACGGAGAAACTTCATAAAGAACATATCGTAAGATTATGAACGCAGTGAAGCGCAGTCCGCCTCCGCGCTGCGTTGTTGCGGCAGCCGGTATACCGGTAGCAGCCACAATACAGTCTCAACAACGCATTCAAAGCTGTTCATTGAATAATTTCCAGTTAAGAGTATTTAAGCTTTTATCGAGGCACGGCCATAAATCGCTGCGCGGGCGCATAATCCCCGCCCGCGCCCCGCCGCCGGCCATAAACAGAAGTCAACGTGTCGGACTTATAAATCGTGCTCTTTACTATTGTATCTCACGCCACAATAATGAAGTTAGCTCGTTCGGGAAGAATTACGGGCCCCACGTGGGTGGCCGTCTCGTTCCGAAGCGAATCTTTACAGATTATTGCGTACGAATGTGTTTAGATGGTTTTTTTCTTTATAAGTTGGGCGCGGCCTGACGGCTGTCGACATCCGAGGTCGCACAGCCGGTGAAAGGTCATTGAAAAAACAAACCTTGGTCCCGTCGCGGTGTGTCACTGACGTGGTGTCGGGTTGCCAGGCCCCGATTTATGTGTTCTTCACAAGTAGAGCCTGAGGTCGGATCGATCCGAAGCAATAAATCATTTCCTCGATACCAAATAGACATCACTCGTTATGTGCGGCCATAAACGTCGAACAAACTCACGCCAAAATTGATTTCGAAAGCGATAGATTTAGGATGGCGAAATTTCGTACCAGGAACGATAGTTTTCTGAGAAACGTTTTATATTTCGTAATACTAAACATATTGTTATCACTCTACGATTATACATTTTAAACGAAATAAGTTCTAAGAAAAACAATATATTCCATAGAACAATCAATATTTTATTATAATTTCTTTCTGGTATGTTTGTTAAAACGTAGACTTCCGAGTCCTCATTAACCTTAGTTCTTTTGTCATTTGAACTATTTTGCTTTTTTCGTTTTTCTCACCTGGCAACAGTTCCCGGGACACGAAGCCCAACCGAAGAATCCCAGTCTAAAATTTAATATAGTTTCTTTACAACATATGAAGAAATACAGTTAAGGCTCTAATAATATTGTTGAGTGAGCGTTCCTAATCCACCATATAAACAAACATTCCATCAGAGCAGTAAAAAACTGATATATTTCACCAAACTTTTATATCCGTTCGCTCGAACTTAAAATATATTACTTTTCTTTAGCACCTTTTGTATCTTTTAGTACGTTGTCCCCACTTTTATGGGTGCGAGGCTGTCCGTAAATCATTATAGTGGAAGTAGTGTACACTCGTAGACAATGTGCGCGCCGCGGGGCACGGACGCGGCTGTGTGTCGCCAACCTTATGCTGTCACGTTTACACTAGACCAGTTCCTCGCAAGCCTATTGAAATTAAATCTCAAGTATATTACTTTGATTTGTGTGTACTAGCAGTTGACAAGATTCCAAACAAAAATTAAAAAGCTTTCAGTCTGTCCTATCCTGAAAAATTAGGCTTTATAATGTATTTTTAATATAAACAATTTTATAATACTTAGAATTGGTTAAGGGTAAAAAAGGGCCTACAGTAAGATGGTTTTCTCCTAATAGTGGTTTATGTTAAAAGTGAGTAACTTATTGTTTTCGCTTCAGCTTCTGTTCTGTACTACCAGTATTTCTAATATCATACAACTATCGTCAACATTTGGTATTTTCATATAAAATTCAGTGATTGTGATGCGTTAATATTAAGCAATAAAAAGGTTAATATTATTTGTACAATGAAAACAATTTTCACTTCGGAGCTGAATGTGGACATTACATTACCGATAACAGTTAATCCGAGACGCGCCAGCGTTGTAAATTAAACTTTATATCATTTTTAACGAGCGCCTCGAATTGTGTTTTGATTGCGGCGGGCCGGAGGCGTCGACAACTCGACACGACGATAACGCGACATCGGACAGTTGCCGCGACACAAAAAACGCACGTTTTATGGCCACACTCGCGCCGTGCCGCACCGACCACGCGTCTACGTTTTATGTGGATGCCTACATCGCAACACACTTCTATTTTACGAGCCGCACACGGATCCAGCCTATGTTATGTTGCTATCAATAATTTTTAAGAGACATCGTTAATTGTTTATAAAACCACATGAAAACCTTGTAGTGCTTTAATACTTATCACATATAAAAAGTACAAAAAGAATAGTTACAATCTTTAACTTAAAGAGTATACAAGAGCAAAAGCCAAACTTAAATGACTTGACCTAAGTACTTACTATTACTTATAATACTTACTTACATAAAATCTTAGCGAATCGAATAGATATTTTCTATTGTGTTTCAGTTACTTATTAGGCGAAAAATTTGTCAAATGATGGCAAAAATTACCCATGGCTAATTTGTTTAATTTGTTAGCCTAGTCAATGATGACTCTGTATTGATGTTTTGTTGTCATTATATTGTCATTATGCACTGATTTAACGCTCATCGATGTTTAATCAGCTTTATGTGCCGTGAAACGAGACCACAAAACACGTAAAGAGCATCGAGTGATAACAAAAAGGGGCCATTAATCTCGCATTGTGTCGTTGTGACTCCGGGTTTGTTTGCAGACTGGTCCCGTCTCTACCTTTTGTGGCCAACTATCGGGTTCGGGTGTGAGCTTACAATACAACAAAATGCCATTCAAATTATTTTGACTATTCGTAAGTTATATCCACATCGTAAATTATGATAAATTGAACTAACGCTTTTATTATTTTTTTAATTTATATTTATTAACAAATGAAAAATCTTTAGGTGTAAATATAAGTCAAATAGCGAATTTAACTTTGACTTTTTTCGATTTTTTCTCTCTTAGGCTATTCGTGTCAACGACCATGGCAACAAATAGCTGGCACGTGATAGTTGATGATCATGTAACCAGTGGAAAAGAGGGCAAGAATATGCAGAGGTTGACCAGAAAGCCAATGAGTTCGGGGCCGCACGTGTTGCCGAGCTAGCATCTAGCTACACACACTAACGTATCTCGTGTAAAGCAGCATGCTTGGTAGCAGTCAAGACGAAATATAATGTGATACATATTCACCAATAAACCAGTGATTCTTAAACCAGCATTACGTGGTTTTATTTCCCGTGTCCCGCGTTAGGGGTGTACCGTTCATTATTGCCGGTGCACCCCCCATGCCTTAAGTACTGTATCTTCGGGCTCAATCCTCGTCTGGGGTTGATATCGAATGTACATTTTGGTCCTTCGAGCAATCGAGATCGAGAGGTTTCAAGATTATTATAGAAAATCCTAAAGCCAGTGAGCAATGTGGTTAGAACGTGATAGAGTAGAAATGATTTAGAAACTAAACTTGTTTATTAATTTTTTCGTGGAAAAGTTTTGAATGTTGTGTTTTTTCGAACTTGTATTACAATGTAAGTTAAACGGCGGCAACAATTAATCTCAAAGCACTTAAGCTGCCTTTGTTTACCGTAAAGAATGTAACGTGCGTCAGGAGAGCGATCCTTCATCCGCTAAACAACACGAATTTGTTCGTACGAACGTTTCTTTTGAACCGTTTACATCGAACGCTCGTCCCCAGAGTATGTACTACGATAACCATCAATGAAGGGTTTGGACGGATAATCTGTATATTTATTTATTTATTTATTTGAGTATACACAACAGCTAATTTAATCACACAAATACATAGGGAAATAGTACAAGTATACACAAAAAAGATAAATTAGCCAACAGGTGCATAACTACATTTTAAGAAACAATTTTTACGGTTAATTTTTCAAAGTTAAGTAAGTATATAAGTATATAAATTATAAAGCGCCAAACAAGATCACCTAATTATACATATTAATATTTCTTTAAATTAGATTAGAATTGATAGGTATTGAAAAAATAAGCTTTTAGTTTCATCGGTACAATATTCACTTTGTTATTTTCATTCAATTTAATCAATTTTGATGTAAAAAAATACATACACAACAACAGCTATACTTAAATGCGTTCATAACGAAACGTTTACTAACCGATTTTCTTTTGCCTTAAAAATATTTAGAAATCCGGTGATAATTCTTACATCACAGTTTTTTCACATTATGGACATAACGTGGAGTAAGTTTAATGCGTGTGAAGTTAACAATATATTCGTAATTTTATATTTAGTGTGGCCACACTATCCCGCGCCCGCTTCTCATGCTCCGACTGACAGCGGCTGACGTGTGACGTGCATTGTCACTGTGACATGTTGACACTGTCAAAACTTGACTTCTGTCCGGATTCCGCATGTAAATTGTAAATACGGAAACATGAGCCGATCAATAGTAACCATCAGCACAATGCAGCTACAAATTAAATAATAGAGTGGACCTTTCGCATGTTACCGCTACGTTACAGCTGCCAAGAATATTATTTGTTACTTCATTGATTCTACTTCATACATTTTTTATTAAATTTAAAACAATGAATGAATTAATTGAACTAAAATTCAAGTATTTAAAAGCCAATATTTTTGTCCACGATTCTTTTAGCCATCTCGAAGTGAACGGCAAAACGAAATCGTTGTCATCGCTTATTTATAATGCAAAAGAAGTTTTAAAGATAATTTTAGAGGAGACACAAGGGATAGAGCGACCCCTGGTGGGCACCCCGTGAACCGCCGACTCAGTCTCCAGCGGCGAGTCTTTCACCCAGACATGGTGACAAAGTGACAATTCAAACATTCGTTCCTTAATGTTGTTTAGGAACATTGTATGGTCGAACAAATGGAATTATTTATGGTCCTCTTGTCAGACCACGGCGGGCGTGCCGTGGTCCTCGACAAGCTGTATCATTTCCGGACTTAAGGTCGTGTCTGTGCCGATTTCTAGAGATTGACAAAATTCCTTTGTATGTGTATATTTAAAGTCAATTTTGCTATTGAATGCCTTAATTGTTTTAAAGTAGACGTGAATCGAAAGCTTAGAAACTCAAATTCCCATAAACTCGTTTGTATAATAAGTTCTCTATAATCTAGTCACTAACTCTTACTCATATGTCATTATCTTAAGGTCTTTTCGTACTTCTGAAAATTATGAGTTTTATACGAATAAAATCATCAACAACTTGCCCTTATCCCTTACGGAGGGTGCTGCTATTCCATACATTTCTATCAGCCGTCACATCTGAATCCACTTCCTTCTTAAGCATATCCTCTTTCACACAAACCCTCCATACTTTCGTCGGTCTTCCTCTTCCTTTGTAGCCATCCACATTAATTCTTAACACTTTTTGGTTTATATCCCCATCGTCTCGTCGCATAACATGTCCATACCACGCTAACCTACTAATAAAATGTACGAATATTATTATTATTACGAACTTAAAGAACACATTTCCTTCCTGAACCAATTCTTTCATTACAAACGATACCAAAAAAAATACAATTCGTTGAAAATAAATATTTTTTTTATTGAAAAACGTGACAGTTTTAAACATATCTCTGAGCTGAGACACGAACAGTTCCAAATAAGTAACAATAGTAAGCTCCGTCTCGAGTTAGTATTACTTTAATCCCTCGTAAGTCACACAATTATTGCATGTGTATTGGGGCTCGGGCCCGCCCCTACCATTAGCTCGAGTCTCGACTCACCCCTCAGTCCGCGGCTAATCCGGTGGGGAAGTGACTAAATATCTTGTGCAAATAAACATTCGTACCGCGTATTGTGATCGCAGCGAGCGAGCTGTAACCGATCGGATTATGTGGCTCTCGCTATCAAATCATTCCCGTAATGAGCTCCAACAATACAAGATTTGCGACGCAATCTGCGGCCATGTGCTGCTCATATTTTAATACTGTGTTGTGATTGTTTTATTTGTTTTAAGGGTGTACATGTACTGTACATTTTGTTATACAAAAGACAATCGACGCCCATGGACATCCGCAGAATCTTAAACTTGAAAGTGTCAGGTCTAAATACTTGAAATTTTAAACTGCTATTTACGTTTTTATATTGTTGGGGAAAAACACAGTGGACACTTATAAGTACAAATAATTGAATACCTATTTCATTGCAAACACGTCCACTTAGACGGAGCCGCATTGCTAGTATTCAGTTATAGGCGGGATATTGAAAAACAATAGGTAGCTGTCACATTACACCGTCGAAAACAAACACGTGTTTGTGAGGTCGTTGGTCACAGCCTCATAGCCTCACAGCCTCACGCCCACGCGGCGAACAATACCAATCTATTATCATTGATAGACAGATCCCCGCCTCCTACTTGCCTACTATACCTTATTATGGTAATATTATTTCTTGTTGAATTACTAGCATATTGCAGAGAAATTATGCATATTAGTGGTAAACAATTTTTTTATTTTAGTGGCCGTTAACTCTAAGACTCTTGCTCTGTAAAAACCCGTAATTTTAAAAAAAAGGACAATGTTAAGATGATTTGCAAATTATTTTCTACTAGCTTTCGCCCGCGACTCCGTCCGCGTGGAATTAAAAAAAAACAAAAGTAAGTAGCCTATGTGTTCTTCCAGACTACGTTCTACATCTATGCCAAATTTCATCCGGATCCGTTCAGCCGTTTAGGCTACAAACTCTAACAAACATCCATCCATCCATCCATCCATCTAAACTTTCGCATTTATAATATTAGTAAGATTATATACCTAATTAAGGTAACTAAGTATACCATATGTTAATGGAATAGGAAATATAATTTAGGCCGATGGCACATAGAGACATACTCCAACGTTTTGTACCCTATTGCATTTAGGAAGATTGTCTAAGGATTGAAAGGTAAGATTGCTAAAATATTGGTAATATTAAATGTTTATTGTCTTCAATTTCTTTTTCCTTTAAGCTTTAAACGTATTTAAAAAAATATTTTTCCTGTGTAATATGAGTTACATGGATACAATGGCACCGCTAAAGGCAAACGGTAACACATTAATTCCGATCCGTTGAGCACAAAAGGGGGGTGGCAGAGCGTTGTATTAGCATAAAACGTGTTGTTTTCGGAGGCCCAATCTGGAGTGACGATGCAGTCCGCACGGAGCCGACATGACTATTCATGAACGGCCCCGGTTGCAGCACAAATTTGAATAAATACAATTAACTTGTTTGTTTAACTTACAAACGATGCATTCCTGAACGACGTAATGTGTATACCGTCAAACATGATTAATGTTATAATAATTAAAACACCGTATAATAAACAATAATTATCTTAAAATGATCAATTGTTTTCAACTAATCAAATTGTCTTCTCACTTCTCAATTTGACTTGATGTTCTCTGTCCTACGAATAATTTCCTGTCGTTATTCACTTTGAAATGTATCTTCTAGGCGTCTGATATTCATTTTAATTTCACTAATCTCTTTATTTTCATTAAAAAAAAATAAAATATAAGTAACGGTTCATTAAAAACTAATAACTCTGAGCAAAACAACACGGGGCCTAACGATCCGGATCTGATGAGAAATTGAAAACTATTTCGCGGCCTGGATCGTATTCAAATTGCAGTCGATAGATAATATTCGGCAGCGGCGGCGGCGGCACAAAGGCCAGTCCGGCCCTGTTATTACCTCAACACCATCGCGCGCTCATCTAACACATTCCTTTTTTAGCAGACGCCTCTTTCTCCCTCCGACGGTTGTCAAAAGAAAGAGAGCCTTGCTCGTTTACACTAAACTCGTCTCGAGGGCGTTCCCTCGACGATTTATCATTTAGCGTCGCCTACAGACATTATTTGAAAGGCATTAAAATTGCGCTTGTGGAAAATTTGTCGGCATCGAAATTAGTACTGCGGCGGCGAGTGAATAATTTATCGCTTAGACCTCGCATCCCCCCACCCCCCTAGCCAGCCGTTACCCCGCGCCGGCTAATTACAATCACATCGACGTTGATGATGGTCTCACTAATAAATCGACCTCATTAATGTACTCCCGACCGTTGTACCAATTAACCAGAATTTAACAAATACACCAGGACACAATCTAAACTAATATAATAAAGCGTAAACACACACTTCTTTGTTGCCTAAAATATCAGCAATTACATGTTTTTAAATAACTCTTTTTTAATAAAAAAAACCCTACACTTACGTCACATTTTAGGCTATATATTTTCACGCCATTAAACTTAGGGGGTAAATATTTTGGATAACAACCCTAATGTGGGAAAGAGGTCATAAGTTGCTGCCAACATCAAGGAAGCAAGATTGACATAGTAAGGTAATTGGTAATTTTGACATTTGCAATTGAGAATTTGACAAATGTAAACAATAACATAAAATTTTTATCATTTCATGCGGATGAAGCCGCAAGGGAACAGCTAGTGTTGATATATTTTTAAATCTCAGTAAAAATTGAATTCCGAATCAATATGCTTCACAGTAACTTCTGTTATATAGATAGTTTCAACAACAAGAAGAATTCCAATGAGGTTCAATTGTCTTTGAGATGTAGGTTTGCTGAGGAAGCTGTGAGGCGGCCGCCTGATGAGTAGGTTCGGAGCACGGAGCCCGCGCGCCTTGTAATTTGACCTCCGACGGTAATTATTTACGTGAGAGTGCTCCGCGCCGCCGAAACGAATCGTTGATTGCACGCGTGCTCCGATGCCGCGACCAGATTGCACCTCACGCTCAGCAACATCGAACATCGAACGTTGGAAATTCAAAAAGCGAATATCGAATCTCAAAAGAAGAATTTGGAATATAGAAATTGGAATTTCGAAAATCGAACAATTATCATTGATTGTCAACTATTATTATTTTTACATGACGATTAGAAGAACTCTAGTTATGCATAAAAATGTATGAACTTTGAACACTTAACTAATTTAAAAATCTCACAATTAATGAGCACTTTAGGTAATCTTATTAATACTTAAAAACACTATAAAATTAAGGTTTTAACACTTAAAACTATAACAGCCGAAGAATAGATGAATAAGAAAACAAAAACATAACTCTCAAATATTAAGAAACTACATTCCGTAACACATAAATAGAAATTAACACATTACCGCACGCTAATTGCACGATACTGATCCAACAGTTCCCACAAGTAAGGCGAATAAACGAAAAAAACTCGTTTCATATTCCCTCAGATATTGCGGAGTATTAAGTTACTGAGAAATAAAAATACATGAATAAAACGGATAAATCACATCTTATTAGCACGGCAATTTAACACAAGATAAGAAATAAGTGGATCGCAGCAACTGCTTACGAGAAAACTTTTTTTTTCAGTACCATAGTGTCGGAGTGACGACGGTTGTTTTGACTTGGCCTGACACTTTCGCGTGCAGCCACTGGGACGCTCTGCCCGTGCCCAGGGCCGGCGGCGGCGGCAGAGGCCAAGCGGACCGCAAAAAAATTGCCAAAGTATCGTAAAGATTTCTGTCACGATTAGTGCCATCCATGTTTACCGAATCAAATTATTCGGAAACGATTAAATGATTTACTGGAGCGATTAGTAAAAGCAAAGGTGTTTTTCAAATGAAATTTTTTGTTTTACATTTTTCACTGAAGTTAATGATGTAGCGAACAAATAGCGCCATCTGTTAGTAAGATGACACATCAAACACGAGAATGTGGTCTGACAAACATTTTACGCGCATACCAGAGCCAGCATTAGAATGCGGACACATTACATCGCACGATTTCATTTGACTATATTAATTCAAGTTAATAAATTATAAATTTATTTTCAATAATCTCGTAGGCCACTTACGGCTGGGTGTTTGTTTAAACAACAAAATGTTAAATTGGGCGCTTTCAATAAGTGTGCGCTGCGGGTGTGTGCGGAGGCGCCCCGCAGTGCCCGTCGCTGGGCCCACCGGCCTAAACACACGCAGACCGCGGGGCGCCTCGCCTCGCTCACTAATAACACCGTCTTTCCCTCTGTCATGCCTTATTTCATCTCGACGTGTCTCGTTTTTTCCACGGCTCGGTTTTTTCCCCGTCCCGCGAACCGACCCCGAACAATAACAATAAAAGGAATCGCTGATGATAGTAATCCTTCATCCTCATTGTCTTTTGGCAGTTTCGTGGAATAAAATATGTTGCGCTCTCGCGACTTGATATCTGAACGTCATATTATAAATGGCGTCGTTTAAAATATTTTAATACCCGCTACGGCAGAGCGATATTAATTTAGTACGGTTGAGTTGAGCGGCTTCGCTGCCACTGCTGCGCTGGAATGTTAAATGACGGATTACCGACCTCCGAGATCGAGAGATAACCGCAGCCGGACATCTTACAGATTCTATCGCTGCCCTCCCCTCCCCGGCCCTCCCCCATTCTTTATCTATCCTCTATTTACACAATAATAGTTCTTCCATAACTGAATATACATAAACCCTTTAAAAAGGGATTTAACTTGACTGCAAGAATTTTTCTTTAAAATGTACTTTCAATTACTAAATCCTTTTTTTAATCATAAACAAAAGATAACACAATATCTTCAAACTTTTATATATTTAAGCTGCATTACTTATGACAGTCGTTGCTAAGATACTGTTATTTCAATATATTCTTCAACGTCAACAAAAGTCAGATAGCGGTTTTAAAACCAAAGTGAACTCAGAAGTAATCTTATAAATATGGTGAAAATAAGTGTAGAAATGGTGCGTAAGAAGGCGGAACATCATGACCGACTGTTGGCTCCTCTAGAAGAGATATCACTGCATCAAGAAAACATTGAGAAGATTGAGTATATTCAAGATTGGTGTCCAAAATTGAAAATACTTCTCTTGCAAAGCAATTTAATAGCAAAAATAGAAAACTTGAACAAACTCAAACACCTACAATATCTTAATTTGGCGCTAAATAATATTGAAGCTATAGAAAACTTGGATAGATGTGAGTCTTTAACTAAACTAGACTTAACTCTTAATTTTATTGGTAAAATAGTGAGCATCGAATCTCTAGTTGGGAACTTCAACCTACAGAATTTATACTTGACTGGAAATCCTTGTACTGACTTCGACAATTATCGTGACTTTGTTATCGGAACTTTACCACAGCTTTCTACTTTAGACGGAGTTGAAATCGATCGATCGAACCGCATCATGGCACTACAAAACCTTCCACTTATAAGATCTGATATTTTGTTTGAACAACTAAACTATCTATGCCAACGTCAAAAACAAAAGGTTAGACTAGAAAATGATATTACAAATAAATGGGAAAACGAATACAAGGATATGGATCCTGAAGAGAGAAATAAAAAATTTTGGGCCGAAAAATGTGAACACGCACCCGAAGTACGGTATGAAATAGAACACATGCGACAACTAAAACTAAAGAGTGAGGAACCAGAAAAGAAGGAAGAAAAAAAGCCTATCAAGTTATTTGCTCCTGATGGCCGACCCTTTAACATAAATCAAGCGAAAATAAAATTCTTGTTTAGTGACGCTGAGCCTGATAAATTCATATTGGATTTGGCCGTGTACAAACATTTAGATAGTAGCCTCCTTGATATAGACGTCCAAACGAATTACGTACGGGTCACTCTTAAAGGGAAAATATTTCAGCTTCATCTACCGGAAGAAATAGAGACTACCAACTCCGTAGCAGAACGTTCACAGATAACTGGCCACTTGGTCGTGACGATGCCCAAAGTTAATGGTACTGTCAAAACAAAGATGGCGCTGAACTTGAATTCAAAAAATCAATTCCACAGAGAACGCAATAAAAATCAAACAGCTACTACAGGACAAAGTAAAAGAGAATTTCTGGAGATTGGACCAGCTGATGAAGTTCTTGACTTTACTAAAATTACCAAAAAGTCAAATCCAACCTATGTATATTCGAGATTTAAGTTAGACGAAAAGAAACCGTCACAGGAATTTGTTGACGATCCTGACGTCCCACCACTTATTTAATAAAGTAAAACTAATTCAAATAAATACATAATTTAAAAAAAAGGATTGGTAATTAACTGAAACACCCTATAGTTAAATAGAACATATAATACTTTTATAGGAATAATATAGCCTTTTTTACATCAAATTTTATAAAAGCTTTGCCGTGGTTAGACTCCAAGGGAAGATTCATTACAGACAGGCAAACATTTTATATAAATAATTTCTTAAATCTACATGTTATTTACAAGGATCAGATGAAATTATGATTAACAAAGGCAGCCACACACATTCGGAAAACGAACGAACGAATATTCTGTTCGAACATTTTGTACTAAAATTTCTCTTAGCAGCGAATGTGTATGACGTGCCTAAAGCGATAGAACAAGACTTAGTTACATTTAAACTTAAACAATGAGAATTAGCTGACCTCCAATACATAACACATGCAAAAACACAATGTTCTTATTGACTATTTCTCTAACACATTTCAACAAGCGTAACACTATTTTGGTTTTAAATCATCTATTTGGGACTTCAAGTAGATTTTGTAATCTAGATACATTAAGGATTTGAACTTCAACTTTGGTCTTTGACGTAACATAATTCTTGTGACTATTATTATCATCTCGGTATATAAACACAATGAGAGGAATATGTACCAATGATAAAATGTACCAATTCCTGTAAATCTCGGCCTATGAACATTAAAATCTGATTTTAACATCGGTTTTGGACCATTTTGTAGTTATGACTATAAGTTGAAAATCCTTATATTGGTTATTAAAAATTAGTTCACACTGATGATACTCCGTTCAGCTCCGCCGGAGCCGCGACTATGAAAGTTTTGAAGCCGTCAATATCTCGTATCTCCTTCGACGTGAACTTGGCAGATATCTGGTGTCGGCCGCCCCAAGGCGGAGTGAGTTTGAACTGAGCTGTCGCGAATTCACCAGGAGCCACATTCTGTAAATGACATATTTATTAACATCTAAGATAATTATTACTAATAGTATATTAATTGAATTTAATAGAGAAAGACTAATAAAATATCTTCTGGTTTCAAGAAGTCGTTTAGCGTATGTTCTACTCTAATTTATAAGATATATCTGCAATTCCTTTTTATTATAAACTAGCTGTTACTCGCGACTACGTCCACGTGAAATTATATAGCCTACTCAGCCATAACGTAGCTTTTTATCGATGAAAGAATTTTTAAAATCGGCCCAGTAGTTTTTGAGTTATTTCAATACATACAAAAGTACAAATCTTTCCTCTTTATAATATTAGTATAGAAGTATAGATATAGAAAACTGGTGATATTGTTCATCCATCAGGGCAGGGCATCGTGGGCATACAAAATGCATGTTAACCTTCCTCCAAAAGGGCCTCCTAATACTGATACTACTTAATCCATCTTAACGTTCTGATAAACTGGGCTTAAAATATTTACCTCATTTAGCTCAATCTTAAGCTGTTCATCTAATCCGGGGCCTTGTATGTAGAACTTTCCATTCTTCAGCGGTATCGGCAGAGGATTCTCGACCTTAACGGTAACGTTCATCTCTTGATGGGATATCGGTTTTCCGTCGATCTCAATCTTTATATCAGGATTTCGTACTCTGAAGTCGTCTTGTGCGAAATAATCGAATTGTTTATCGACTATAGTCGCTAAACACGCAATATTGAATGAAGCCTGGAACAGTTAAAATATATGTTAACTGAAATTGTTAATTACTAGAGATAAATTTTATGAAAGCAGAGGAATACAATTTACAATACTCCTGTTTGGATATTTTTAACGGAATGATTTGATAGTCAAAACAATTCTCTTTGATAATTATTATAATACATTAATGTTTGGGTTGTTTTATACAGCGTGATATAGTTAAATTATCACATCATTTTAACTAGAAATAATTTCGCTAAATCCGCACTAACCTGATCGACAAGCTTCTTGAAGTATTCGTCAAAAGTGACCATTAACGTGACCACTTCTTTAGCCTCAGGAGTCAAGTTGAATTCAAACTCTTTCCTCTTGACTCCATCCCCTGTCCTGCCGGTGTACGTCACCGTGTCCACGCGCAGCACACCTTTCACCTGGTGCGGGCTCACCAGCGAACGATTGTTTATGTGCAGCACCTGGAATTATAATAAAAAGTAGAGTCAACCGGTTCTACACCTCGAGAGAATTTAATTGGGGTTTGATAACCTATTTTTATACGCTATAAATATTGAATGTATTATTTCCTAGGACAATAATTTTTAAATTAAAGTTTTGTTTGTTTTATATAGAAAAATACTAATCTTTATTATTAAAGAAATTGATGACGTAACACTTTATTTTGTTTTATGTATTATTATAAATACTTACGACACTAAAATCTTGTCCAATTTTGATGTTATCTCTTAATTCGAAGTCGAAAACAACGTCATTAAAGGCATCATTGAGGTAATATCTTGCGAAGATACTTTCTGATTTTCGAAGAGCCTTCTCCATTGTCTCTCTCTCCTCCCACGTTCGTTCGGGATATTTATATGTGTCCGTAATATCCTGGAATTATAAAAGTTTATCGTTAGATTGATTATAAAATCATAAAGCGCCTGTGAGATTTAATGAGCAAATTTTACTGAAGGTAAATTTTGAAAAATACCGCGAAGAAGCCCTTAATTTGGTAAAACATAATAAATGATTGCTTACTTCACGTTCCATGGTTCCAATAGCTTTAGTGGAGATGTACTGGCCAATCGACGTCGTATCGCGGGCCATTAGCTTCAACGGTTGAATTTCACCAGAATATTTCCATAACACCTGAAATATAAAGCATTCAGGTACAATATACATTTAATTACTATGAAATATTGTCCTCTCATATACCCGGGTATACTTTTGAAGAATTACTTTTGGACAGGAAGCTTGATTATGCTCTCTCTCTACCTTTGTGAACTCTAACCAATCATTCGTACCTTATCAGCGTTGACTTGTGCGAAGACGTACGACACATCATAGGGTCGTTGTAACTCGGCTTCCCGCACCGCGCGTAGCGACGCCGGCCCCAGTCGGTAAATGTCCTCCGAGGTCTCCTGCGGCGTTGAGTCTATCGCCTGCCACCCACTGTACTCCGGTCCTAAGTCCGGTCGCTCCATCCATACCTTGAAAAAACAGACAAGTGTAATACACTGCACAGGTTACGGATTACAGGATACGAAACGTGGGTAAATCGAAATCATTTTCTCAAGAGAAACATGTCAAGTACACAAAAAAGTTTGGATACGTCATCCACCATAACATCCTTTATCTAATCAAGACAAATCTGTTTTCAAGGTTGACTATCCATGTTTGGAATCCATACTTGACGCTTTTGCAACAACCTGTCTTAGATAAATATTGTTTTCGTCTATCAATTGACCTTACGAGGTCAAATGACCATCTCATACATATTCGTAAGTGCTTTGCATGTTTATCACAATTTGACTAATGGTAAAGCTTTATACATATTTTATTAGCATGCTTATTTCCCAGATGTTCTAATGAAATCAATAAAATACGAAATATTACTTCTTTTAGTAGATTGAAGACTTTTACGGCCCATTTAGAAGTATAAATAGATTTAAGTAGGATACCTCATTCCAGACGTGATAGTTCCAAACGGAGTCTCTGGTGAATTCTTCTAGAGTGTTGCCCTCATCGTCTTTGATGATGTCGATAGTAAGACTGCCCTGACTGTCGTGAGCTGCGTCGTAGCCAGTCACTGGTCTGCAGGGAATGCCCAGCGCTCTGCAGACTAAAAACAATAAAATTATAAGTAAGGTATTATCTCCTCTATCCCTTTCTATTTCTTAGTTCTTCGTTCATGTCTTATATTTCTCCCTTTCACTTTTCGTTCCTGTCTTTCGTACCGTATGCAGTTGTGATCTTAATAAGTAACTGTTTTCATTAAACATTATATAATCCATAAACTGCTTTAAAACACGAGACACTTACTCGTTGTCAAAACACCAGCGTATACCCAACACTGTGCGTACTTGACGGGTTTCTTTTTCTCGTAGTACTTTTGTAGTATGGACAATGAGCCGACCCACTTGAGGGGATGTGTGCCACCGTTGTAGTCGCTAAGCTCTGAGCCCCAGTTGCCGAACAGTACGCCATTGTCGTCCTGCACATTGACTGCTGCCGAGAGAGCGCGTACTGTTCTGATCGGATCGCTTCTCGCACGACCCTTGACCTTCATTTAAATAGGTACATTTAGTTAGCATGTCGGATGTTCATGACGTAATGTAGGTAGGTAAGGTACTCATTGATGAGTAATTGTCACAATACTCATTCAAGAATTTTTTGATTTGCACACAATGACATTAAAATTAACTTATACTTCGATGTAACACAACGTAACGAATAGTACAAATATTCAAGGGAAAGTTTGATAATAACAAACTCTGCACTACAAAGTATAAGAAAGTTTGTTCTATTTAGTACTCAAGATTAACATAACCTGGTAAAATAGCAAACAGCTCGATATGAGTAACCTCTACAGATGTAATAATCGATTGTGTACATTAACAGAATCCTCCTACATGCAGTTGCATTCAAGGTACAAATGTTAATATAAATCTATTGGGAAAACCATTTTCTATAATTATACTTGTAATACATGAATATTTTGAATAACAATTTAGATAATTCTCTGACATTTCAAATCTTCCTTAATAGTTCTTTTACCTTGCACTAAGTTTACTAGAATATTCAAATTCGCAGATTCGATCGTCTAACCTCATATTTCTCTGACCAAAACTAAGAAAATGCAGCAACGCCTATTATTTACGTCACATCAGTTTTATGTGAAAATCCCAAATACTCAAAAAACTCAAATAATGCCAGATACGTTTCCTAAGAACTTTTTAAGCAGTGATTCACTGTTATATTGTTTGCATTTTATTATTTAGACAAACAACTAACCTTGCCAACTTCTCTGACTAGATACAAGGCGCAGTCTAGAATATCCTTTTCGTACTGAGCGTAATTCCAGGGCGAGGGCTTGATGCGGTTGTACACACCTCTGTACATCAGACCACCGTCTTCTTGGACGTACTCCTCCCGATGATTTGGACCTAATACATATTACATACTTTAGAAAATTATGTGACTTGAATGTAAGCGTTCGACTCCATTTCAAGGAAATAGAGGAATGGAATAGTATTTCTTTTTTCATATCTCGGTTCGCTAGAGGGGACCCCCCTTGCTCCTCCTGGCGACGCATATTATATAAAACCATCACATATTTGCTGCTTTGATTACTGTTTATTTAACACAATCGTATCGCACTGGTGAACTTAGTTCGCAGTCATTTCATAAGTCACTTCGGGTTAATTATCCAACAGAGGTCTTAAAGATACCGCGTATAAATAGAATGCATCTCTTGTTACATACTGACCAATAAAATTATCACAAATTTACATTTCGATAGTCACATACTGCCGTACTGAGGATTTATGCTGCTTGAACTAGCAGTAATTGTGGTGGTTAATATTGTCGCCCTTATAATTATAAAAATTGTGACCATAATATATTTAAAAAGCCACCATCGGATGGTCTGCAAAACTTATCTTACTATAACTTACCAGCCATATACACGCTGTCGTTCAAACACCAAGGATTAAAGAGGATATACACAGGCTGAGGGTGCGTGTAGCTAAGCGACTCTCCGGTGACAAGCTTCGTGTCAACGTCGATCTTCCACGCGGCGACTATGCAGTCAACAGCCGGGGTAACGGCTACCATGAGATGAGAGTCCACTTGACCTTCGTACACCGCGCTCCAAGAGCCTACGGTCTCTGATCCCTTCTCCAGCAACGGCACTGCCGCTGATGTGTCGTCTGATGGTCCACGTTTCTCCACATCTATACAAAAAGTTGTTTTAAAATCGATTAAACTCACGTTGGGGGAGAATGGGGGAAGTTTACATTTAGCAATACACGAATGGCAGAGCAAGATTATTTAGTTCATCGTCATCATCTGCCTTTATCTGTCCACTGCTGGACATAAGCCTTTTCCAATGCCTTCAACAGAATGCGGTCCTCTACTTTTCGCATCTAACGATTACTTAAATACATGAAATTAAAAAAGCTAGAACTATCAAACTATATATTTCATTATATCGTTGATATAATCACAAACAGAAAAATCAATGCAAATTACATACCTCCCACGTAGAATATGAAGGAAATAGCATCTCGAGTCGCATCGTACGGTCTGTTCATTAATATGTCGAGTTTGAAGGCCTGACCTCGTCTGACAACCAGACATCTGTCGACATTCCTTGTCATCAGATTGAATTTGTTAGTATGATGATTATCCCCGTTCGTCTCGATACAGAAGTCTATCCCTTGCACCGCGAGCACGCCTTGTCTAGTTCCGCTGATGACATCTGAATAAACAAACAGTTTACATACGTTATAATATATTACCTTTTGCCCGCGATTTCGTCCGCGCGGAATTAAAAACATACTATAGTAAGTAGCCTACCCGTTCTCCCAGATTATGTTCTGGAAACATCTGGGCCTTTCATCTAGATTCTAGATACTTTAAGCATTTCTAGAGATAGTACTCGTAGTAACAAATTCATTCATCAACTTTGGCATTTAGAATATTAAAACGTGAGTACATATTATAAATAAAGAAAACAATTGCACATCTGGTCTGACGTTATTAAAAATATATTAGTTTTTTTATTGACTTCGTAAAATATACCATGGTAATTGTTTCATCCGCTTTATTACTTAGTACATAAATATAAGACGTGTAGGTTTCCTTTACAGGAAAAAACTTGTAACTATCTAGACATAGTTGAATGTTTTGTAATCTCTCTTTAAATAGATTTAAACGTTGATTCAGTAAAGCTAAGTATTACTTTTTTACACATTTTTTACATATTTTTTCTTCTTGTTCTCTTATAATCTAATCTTACTAATATTATAAATGCGAAATTTTAGATGCATGGATGTTTGTTAGAGTTTGTAGCCTAAACTGCTGAACGAATCTCGATGAAATTTGGCATAGATGAAGAGGATACCCTGAAGTAACACATAGGTTACTTACTTTTGTTTTTCTTACTTCCACGCGGACGGAGTCGCGAGCGAAAGCTAGTATGCAATAAATGCTTTATAAATTTCACAGTTACTTTAAAGTTTATCGATGTCAAAATGATATTTAAAAACACACGGTAGTAAACTATTTTACTCTTTATATAATATTATATTTGATTATTTCACTTTTCTTATTTATTCTCAAAATCGAATTAAAAATTCTGATAACAGTCCTTTTGTATTATGCGAATAAATATAGCCAGAGATTCAGCAGGAAAATTAATTCATTAAAAACAATCACAGTTAGGAATTTTCGCGCCTCGCATTTGGCCTCTCGCCAATTTATTACCCCTCGAAATACCATTTTTATCTAAACAATATTCACTCCTATAAGGCAATAAAAAAAAAATGTAATAAACAAACCTGGCTGGAACGGTACAATGATGTACTTCTGTTTCCTTCCAAAATAATATCTCCATAAATTCTTTAAATACTCCATGATCGGACACTGTTCTTGAACACTTTAAACTAATTTCATTACACCAGCAACATATCTGGACGACTATAAACCTAATAGTTTATTAAAGTGTTGCCGAACTTCGACTTTGAGGAGATGCTAATTGTGTGAGCAAACGTGCTGTTCTTTTTGTATGCCGTCATACACTGTGTTTCCCGCCTTCGGAGTCGGACCTATAATACTGCTATATCTAACTCTATCGGTGATCTCATAACATCAACAAAGTGGAACCAATTCCTCAGATAAATTGACGAGGGATACCATTTCATACTTATTTCTCACAAAATATACACTTAAACAACTGTATTTTACTATCAATATAATTATCTATGTTTACGTTCAAGTTTTAATAAAAAAAAACTATGTCCATTGATGATATTGTTTATTTAACCTCCAAATAAAAATACATTTAACGTAATATGTCAAAGTGTATTTTCTCAGTAATGTATGACAGGTCTGCACTTGACGACTTATTCTGGTTCAGGGACAATGACTAGTAATCGAATGACTGCATTCTATGTAATTTAAGAAGCGTTAATAGTTGTAGGTTAAACATTATTCATGAATCCTTTATCCTAAACGGGGTAAACAGGCAAGAATACTATATTCCTATCTATATTACGACCTAAATATAACAGAATTTTAGTGCGTGAATATTATAGTTTAGTAATCATTATTTTTCCTTAATATGAATTAATATTTCACTTAATTAACTTGAATTTGAATTGAAATTAAAGATTTCTAACCTATTGTCAAAATATAGAAAAAAGAAATACACAAATCTTATCAGCCAGTGCGTATAGTTGCGTTAACAATGAATACATGGTCTTGACCATAAATTATAGGGTCAATCAATTATCGTCTTAATATTTCAATTACTCGTAATAAAACCAATTACTTATATATTAAATTATTGTAAATGTATTATATATGAATTAATTCAAACAAATATATCTAACTTAAAGTTATAAACCTTATAGAATGTAGAATTTACAACGAGAACTTACGTAATTCCTACAAAAAAATGCAAAAGTAATCGTAACCTTTCTTGCAATCGCTGTCTTAAACTGAAATACTTTCGTGTTTGTTCTTACTTTCCGCTAATAATACTTGTTTTTTCCTGAATGCTACTGGATTACACATTCCGTCAGTACACATACCATGTACAAATATTGAGTTTGAGGGCGCGTGCGTCAGCGTTTCTCAATATAACCTCTTACGGCGCTCTCAGACCTACCATAGTACTGGAACGAGAGTTATTTAGAGCTGCGGCGGAGAAAACGATTTTCAATTAGAATTATAGACATTTCGTCATAACGACAGAAAAATTGCGTTTATGTACGCCTTACGGTTTTCTTAGAGCACGCGCACACCTTTGACTAAATTGTCGCACAACTGTTTAGTCTCGCTTTGATTCCTAAGAGCTTATATGGAGGTGCGCACTACTCGATTTTTAGTTGTGCAACTAAACAGTTGAATTGGCTGCGAAACAATTGAGAATCGCACAACAGTTGTGCGATAGTTTAGTCAAAGCTGTGCGCCCGCTCTTAATATATTTACTTTATGTAATAACATTCTACATAATTAATTTAACAGCAACTCCATGAAATTTGGCTTAGATGTAGAGCATAGTCCGGAACACATAGGCTACTTAACTATTTTTTTAATTGTGCGCAGACGGAATCGCCGGCGACAGCTAGTATCTATATAAATGTAATTCATTAATGCTGCCATTTATTCTCCATCTATTACAGATTTTTTACGGAAACAATTATGGCGGTAAAATCTTTTGAAATCTCTCGTTTATGTAGTTTTTAACAAAAATGGTATTAATTAGTATAGTGGGTGAGTGGTATAGCTATAATGGGATGTAATATAGCCTTGAAAGATTGTCCCACACAGACTGCGCGTAGGTTTCTGCAAATATATGGTTATAAACACAATCGTATTGTACAATCATTCGTCACTGTCAGTCACGGTGCATTTCATTCAATACTATATGTCATCTGAGTTATACTATAGCCAACTAGCTTTCGCCCGCAACTCTGTCCGCGTGGTATTAAAGAAAAACAAAAGTGACTAGCCTATATGTTCTTCCAAACTATCCTCTACATCTATGCCAAATTTTATAGAGATCCGTTTAGCAGTTTAGGTTACAAACTATAACAAACATTCGCATTTACAATATTAGTGAGATAGTAAGATAAGACTATAATAGTTTGAAAGTTGTGTGGTCATCATCATCAACTTGCCCTTATCCCTTACGGAGATTCGGCACAGTATGTGGTACTCTTCCATACATTTCTATCAGCCGTCATATCTGAATCCACTCCCTTCTTAAGCATATCCTCTTTCACACAATCCATCCATACTTTCTTCGGTCTTCCTCTTCCTTTGTAGCCATCCACATTCATTCTTAACACTTTCTGGTTTATGTCCCCATCGTCTCGTCGCATAACATGTCCATACCATGTGTGTGGTATATCTCTAATTTAATTTATGATTTAATTGATAAGATACACCAAATTCTTATCTTTTCGTAACACTTGTAGATATTGCTATCTCTTTTTTTCAATGAGAGAGAATGGGATGACAATATTGTAATACAGGTGTTAGGGCTGGAGACTCACGGTAATTGAGTTTCATTTATCAAAGATCGCCGTTCAAACGACCTTATAATTGACAGTGCTGTTTTTCCTCATAGATGCAGAACAAATACATTAAAATCAATCTTACCTGCCACGAGATTTTAAATAAAATTATTGCTTACTTGAACATTGTGTCATTAGTAATTACCAATTTTCATCTATATTCTATTGACAATATCAAGTATTATGAGTATCCGTGAAGTTGATTGCATGTTACACATATTATGTAGGCAATTTAAATAAACAATCTCAGTATGATAAGAAATAATTTCCCGTCCATTGTCCTTTATTACAAAACACATGTAATCGTGATACAGTTTTTTTATCTTATAAGGATATCAATAACTACGTAATGATTGCAAAGGTTACACACCGGCTTGATTTCTCAATTTTATTGTTTATTTCTAGAGATTTTTATTACTCAAAGGGCAAAACTACAGAGTATCTATGAACAAAACTATTACAGCTAAGTACTTAATAGTACTTGAATAGTCTAGTTATAAATAACTTAAGCGTATTGTATTAAATATTTTTTTAATTATATATAGACACTTTAATATCCGCTAGTCTATATATATATAAAAGAAAGTCGTGTTAGTTACACTATTTATAACTCAAGAACGGCTTTACCGATATGGCTAAAAATAAGTGAGGAGGTAGCTTTGAGTCAGGAGACGGACATAGGATACTATTTATTCCGTTCGACAGCGATGGATGGATGGATAGATGGATGTTAATTAGAGTTTGTAGCCTAAATTTCGATGAAATTTGGTATAGACATGGAGGATAGTCTGGAAGAACACATACGGTACTCACTTTTGTTTTTTTTTAATTCCACGCGGACGGAGTCGCGGGCGAAAGCTAGTCTGTAATAATGTGACACTAGTTTGCCTTGAATCTTGAACGGATACTGTGAAACCTCTCAGCTTATCTGTTTACCTTAACGTAATCTTGTCTGCCTTACTTCGATGTAGTGCTAACAACTATTAAAACGATCTATGGTATAATTCTATACAAAACGTGAAATACGAGTACTTCCTTAGTGGAAGCGCGTTGTCAAATTTTCTTCCTATCCTTACATCTCTTGGCGACACTCGTGTAACTAATTAATCAATAACTCAGAAACAAAAAAGATACATTTATTTTAAACTAGCTTTCGCCCTTAACTCCGTCTGCGTTGAATTAAAAAAAAAGTGAGTAGCCTATGTGTTCTTCCAGAATATCCTCTACATCTATGCCAAATTTCATCGAGATCCGTTTAGCCGTTTAGGCTACAAACTCTAACATCCATCCATCCATCTAAACTTTCGCATTTATAACATTAGTAAGATTTCGAACAGATAAAGTCGCGGGCTAGTTTATGATTACAAAACATGTCTAGCGTTTTCATAATCTAGTAAGTTTTACTCAGAAACGACATTCAACATTATTTATGTCGATGTACGCTTGAAATTAATGACAGACAAACAAAACAGATTATTACTGCTTCGCAGTTGTTAGAGATAAATTATCAACTAGATATTGTGCAGCACATGTTTGTCATTCCTCATAAAAATGACAACAAACGTCTATAACTTTTTCCAGAAAAACGTTAATTGAAAACGAATAATTTACCGTATAATATGTCGTCGAAAGTTTATTGCTGTTTATCCCATTTATATAACAACATAGTTATCCCAACACACTATTAATAGAATGTAGATAAAGGGAATTTTACGCTAGTATTTAATTTATTTATGTCGATGTGTGTAACGCGTAATGAGTCATTTAGTTACATACACGGGGAATCCTCATCCCACGCCATTCAGATTTCAGTTACTTTATCATACATTATTAATTTCCTGACTAACAGGGGGAGGGGGATAATTTTTATAGCAGCTGCATCCCATATGTAGATACCTTCCTACCTGGGTATAGCACGAAAATTCCCGAGAAAGTATTCTTAACGTTATCGACAAAAGTTATACTAGATTTGTGGTATTTAAAGTACACCGACAAATCTCACAAATTTTCGCGCTATCCTCCTTTAGGTATAGCTGAACCGAAACGTAAAGACAAAGGTGTTTTTCGATTTATTGTTTTCCCCAAAGTGTCTGTATCGAGTCAAGTCAGTTGACATTATAAGTCAATCTTTCGTATTATTTATCCATTTCGACTTAGTAGTAGTTGAACTGATCAATGTGCACTTTATCAACAACTGGACCGGTTATGTTACGCAACAGTTACATTCCTCCAGTAACATACAATAAATACGGAAACAACGCCATCTTTTAGAAACTACTATTTTTAACTTCTAAAGGGAGTTAATTTTCGTTGATGTTTATGGGAGTCACTTTAGTTTATGGATTAGTTTAAAGTGTATCTGTATGACTTATTCGCTTTGTTGATCTTGAATTTAATGGTAAATTCGACTCTTTTATACAATCATTTTCAAGATAATTTCTCTTGTGCCGTTTTTCATATTTTTTTTAATTAGTTCAGTATGTTTTTCTTCTAATTGGTTGCTTTCAAGGTAACTTTCAAACGTAACGTTCAATGAATAAGAAATAATCATAAGGAAATACTTAATTTGTTTTAAATCTTCCAATGTATGTAATATCCATTAGATACGTTCCAATTAAGAAAGATAATCTATTTTTAACGAGATTACATTAAATAAAGCAATAAATCACTAAAAATATTAAATATTAGAGACATTCATTACGATTTCATTCGTTTTTCCTGAGACGTATAACTGTAATATACAGATTTCCTCATTTGTAAAGATGGAATACCCAAAATATCAAAATAATATTAATAACTTCCTTAACATTGGGAAACTACAAAACCTAAAGGAATTTATATTATGACTATTATTTGAATATATGAGTAGTATAGAATTATGTTTCGAAACATCTTTTCGGCAGTGGAAACCTGACGGTACCCTAATTTACTAGTAGCACTTGAACACTTACCAAAACCAATTAGTTATCATCTGTATCAATATAAGTGAATGTGACGTCGACTTACCATTAGATGTGTCAAGTAGCGGAGGCCGTGGCAATTTCTTAAGGTCCCAGGAATCCGATTCGCTGCCCAGACAACAAACGCATCGAGGCGGACAGCATCCATCCAGCTTACTCTTCACCGCACCCATCTTCAACACTCGCTAACAGTCATAAACGAACAAACCCAAGCTCTAAACACTATCCACTTAACAATCAATTATCGCAATCGAAATTCGAACGCCGAATCGATTTCAAAAATCTCTCGATTGTTTACACAGTCTGGCGCTACGTAAACAGTACGGGCGTACTTCTTAAATTAGGTTCACCAATTCTTAAGATAAACCGTACACAATGACGTAAACCACTCACACAAGAATAAACGATTTTCGATTTATTATTAATTTCACGAAAAAATTCTGCGCGTGCGCACCACACAGCGACTACAATTCGTCTACTGTACGAGCGCTCCGTCTCGCCCTATAGGGAGGATAATACGTGACCTCTTATCAAACTCGCAAAAACCCAGGACAGTTCGATCTGTGAACGGTACATCACCCTAATGATGAATAACTAATGATTCACATGCGCTTAAATTACTCACAATTCTGGACGCAATACCATACCAATACAATTATTAATAATGTCCTACTTACGTATACTTGTTAATGTAAAACATTTTATTAATAATCGTACGTAATATTCCGTATAATCGAAATGAGGATAATCAAAAAGAAAACTGTTTAAAAGTGGATTCTTATAAAGTTATTCTTATATAGTGGTTATTACCCAAGACCTGACAATTGATAACCTTTAACCACTTTTATATCAATAATCTTCCAAAATGTTATTAGTCTATATTTATGCTAATATAATAAAGAGGAGAGATTCGTATATTTTTTTATTTTCGTATATTTATTCGTATATTTAATTCCGCACAGACGAACACGCGAATAAAAGCTTGTACTATATATTTCTGAAAAGACTGTTTTTGTATTAATCTGTCCATCGAACAACTATTGTCGTAGCTAAACTTCGGATAATGTTTGTAAATATTGTAGTAAAACCGGTTTATGCAATATCTCAGTATGTAAAACCACAGTTAATAGTTACGTTAATATGTGTACCTACTATGTATTACATATCCAACATCTGACCTAAAGTTTTTATACATAGTACTACTTAAACTTTGTGCTTCGTTAAGTTATTTTGATCTATCTGAAGACAGTGCAATAAAGTTCAAAAGATTATCTAATAGCAAAGCCAACCACCCTTAAAATTTAAAGGTCTCTTGTCCCTTTTATTCCGTTAACATACTTGTTCAGCTGGTTTAAAAGTTGTATGGTTAAAATACCTACATACTAAGCCACAAGACCTCGGTCCTATTTCTAGATGGAGTAAAATCTATTCCATTATTCAACTAATGTAGGCGGCAAACACTTACATTCTTAAGAAGTTAGTAAGATGCATTCGAAGGCCCCGGGATGATGGAAAAATGTATTACCCGGAATTGGCAAGATTGTGCATATACAATCTGTATACATACATCATAATGTATGAGATGCTATACGATGTTTGTCATCAAGCAATACTTGACAAGTTTGCAGTCTTATCTAATGACTGAAGGAATGAAAAAATAAAATACCGTAATATCCTACCCCTTTAGATAACGCTCGTCAGTAACACAAAATGGGTTTTCTTCTTAAGACAGCTTTCATTTAATCATCCGTCTTCTCAAGGATGAAATCTCAGCGATGATTTTGATGAAAGTTATTTTTTTAATGGAAACTGCCATGACCAAAATGTGACTCAAGATCCTGTCACATTGACCTAAAAAAATCAATAAAAGGAAAAATTACATTTAAGTATAATCAACTCCCTTACTTCATTAACTTGTGGCTGAAAATATTTTACACCTAAGACTCTAATATGAGTTTAAATTTCAGTAAAAAATTCTAACAATAAAGACAGCTATAGCGGTTATACGCTTGGTCAAATATTTAAGTCGCTACAGCCTTCGTATCACACTTTATAAATTAACATCTTGACAAAACATTGTTACGTAGGACACGATTATGATAATACGAGTATACAGCATGTGACATCATCCGTAGTACTTGTATAATAAACGACACAAATCTCTTGATATCTGAAGTTAGTTAAAAGACGGAAACTAACACGAGTGATAGATTACATCTATCTCTGTCATACATATGGATGTGTATTATCTTTTCACTCGCACTTTAAATGCGTTTCGTAAGTTAATTTACACTATCAAAGGTTTGCGGAGAGTCTGCTTGGTACAGACTTACGTGCAGGCTGATAGTGTCAATGGCAAATTGCGCGAATCGAAGGTCTTCTGTACGACATTTTTTCCTTTACTTCATACGTCAACAGTCTGTTATTAAACAATAGATTGATAGGTAGCATTCTTAGAAATAATGACTTAAGTGACCTGAATTATGAATTACTTTGGACTAATTGCTAAAAAGAATCATGGAGCGATTTTATTTTTATTATAACACCAAAGTGTTAAACTTCCAAAGAAGATCATTTAAAGTTACGCATAGACTTTAAAATCATAATGTCCTATAATCGATTTTAGACTATTTATAAGACGCCATCTACAGAGTTATGTTTTAACAGAAGCTCACGACCAATTTAACCTTCACGGCTGCATATTTCGGGTCTGCGTCGGCCAAGGCACGTACAGCTTGTTGATAAAAGCAAAATATTCAAATTGCAAATTTATCATTTTCTTTATTACGAACAAGATGTGTGTAAATTCAGACATTGTTTATTTACAAGCTAGCTTTTACTCGTGACTTCGTACGTCAAAGGTTCGAAAGTGATTTCCAGAATCTCTATGGTTAGTATGTCAAGGTCAGAAAAATCGAAGAATGACGTTTTTCGCATTTCGTTAAGGTCTCCATAACGCATCATAATGTTTCTAAGTATTAGCAATATTATTAATGCGCAAACATTTGTACGGTATTTAAAACACGTCATTGGAAGGAAACCCGAACTGATAAAACTACAAAATATATATAAATTCAGACTGATATCTCATTACGAGACGGGACTTTTTAGTGTCAATGATTTTTATAACATAACTAAAACGATGAAATCATTATTGTTAAAGTACATACGAAATCAGAATTGCTAATATCCTAAGAGTTATACGAACATCCGATCCAGGGTTTGATTCCCGCTATTCTACTTGCATATGCACAAGGTTAGTTAAATGAAATACCCTTCTTGAGATATCTACTAGCCAAGTTTGGCGTTCAGATATAACTCACCTTGTTTGTCGTAAAATATTAATAGTCTTACTTCTTACTTATGTTATAAATGCGAAAGTTTAGATGGATGTTTGTTAGAGTTTATAGCCTAAACTACTGAACGGAACTCGACGAAATCTGGCATAGATGTAGAGGATAGTCTGGAACATATAGTTTGCTTTATTTTTTTTTTAATTCCATGGGAACGGAATCGCGGGGGAAACTAGTATGATTATAAAAAGAATGAATGTGTCTTTATCACGTTATTCGGGATTTAACATTACCAAAGATAATGCAATAATGTTACGAATGACATCATATTTTTTAAGTTCATAAATGTACCGAGATTATTGACCTATTGAAAAAGTCCCAACCACATCCAGACAATCGCGTATTAGGTAGGTTTACACGAGACAATGAACAATTATATTTGCGGTACAAAATGTATAATTGATTAAAAACCTAAGGCCCTTTGTTCTACTTGATCCTCGATATCTATACTAATATTATAAAGAGGAAAGAGTTGTATTTTTGTATGTATTGAAATAACTCAAAAACTACTGGGATGATTTCAAAAATTCTTATACCCTTAAGAAGCTACGTTATCAGTGATTAATGTTATTTTTTTCAATTTCACGCGAACGAAGTCGCGAGCAACAGCAAGTGATATCTAATTTCAAATTGTGAGCCTCTTGAAACAAGATAAACTAATTAAAGTCTTTTATGGCGTATTGTTAAGGGGGTTAATTTTTATCACTTGATGTAATAAATATTTTACTAAAATGTATGTCGTTCAATGAAGGAAATAGTCCCGTTCTTAATATAAAACGGAAACAGTGTAACCATAAAACAAAAGAGTTTCGTCATCGGACGACACGACAGACCGCCAGGTACCATCCTCACCATGTCGATGGCTGGCATTCCACAACCGTGCGGTTTTCGCGGAACTTTCTGCCCCGCACAGCCGCGTTGTGGAACGGTCTGTCCTCGGCGGTATTTCCAAACCAATACGACTTAGGGTCCTTCAAGAAGCGAGCCTATCATTTCCTCAAAGGCCGGCAACGCATCTGCAGTTCCTCTGGTGTTGCGGATGTCCATGGGCGTCGATGACCATCTCCGTGTCCCCGCCGCTCGTTTGCCCCCCTTCTCTTATAAAAAAAAATAATGTTTAAGAATAAATAACGCTTTCTGTTTTCTTTGATCAATAATAAAATTGACGCAACAAACTTCTTAACATCAAAGCGTCCATTTCGTGCTTCGAAATGAATAGCCTTTGTCTTTCGATATACTTTTACACTAGAGAGCAACAAAAACGTCTCAATCTTGTGGTTTAAGTCAAATAATACACTTTTTCATATTATGCAATGTTTTATTATTTTTGAGATCCCAAAAACACACAAACACAGTGCATCACACTTTTATATAACTTCATAACAACAATAATGGAATAAAAAATATAAAACTTATTAATATCTTAAATCTATAGTCGTAAAAAAAGACCTCAAAAATGTAAAAAAAAAATAGTAAATGGCACGGGAAGCCGCGGTTTGTTCCTTACAACGCTAATACTGTTTTAAAACACACGTGCAAAAAGTGATTGTTATTTTTTTATTTTTATGTAGATTACTTAACTAAGTAAAACTCAATCCGTTCAGAGAAGCCAAGTCGTCGTCGTTGATTTGTCCGTCATAAGTTACCATTTAAATGAGTATACATTGATTGGTATCGTTGAATAGTATACGCTCGCCGCTAATAAATTTTGACAAAATTCAGTATTATAATGATTTCATGATGAAGAATTCTTCCTCTTGTATGTACAAGCGTTTTTCAGGCCAAAGATAAGATACGTAGGAGTGGTCCACTTGCAGGGCGGGCGGCAGCGAGGGCGCGCGAGGGCTGGGCACGGGGCAGGGGTCGGGGGCGGGCGCCGGGCGGGGGCGCGGGGAGGCCCGGGGCCCGGGGACTAGCTAGCCGCGCACGCTCACCGCCGCGCACCCGAATATCTCGTCCATCTGCCGCGAAGAGAACGTTCCCACGATGTGCCGGTCGCCAGCGCGCCGCGGCGTCATCTTGTCTTGGAAGTTCACGAACTCGCCAGGCTTCACGTCACGGAAACGAACCTGGAGGAAAAAAAATACAACTTAATGAATGTTAACTTAATAATTAGTTAAGATTATTAGTAGGTATGATAGAAAGGCATTTAAAATATAAAAAAGTTTGTATCCCCACCTGCCGCGGTCTTTGTATTCCAGGCCCTTCAACGGTAAAGTAGCAGTCGGTGAGATGAACGGTCAATGGATTCTGGAAGCTGAAGGTCACGCTACACTCCTGGCCCACACTAGGCTGGCTCCTTACCTGTGTACAGAATAGGTGCATCAATAAATTGTCACCTTAATTATTGTGATTTATGAATACAGCTTTTATGTTGATTGTACCTGTACTTGCATCCTTGGTTTATTGAGTGGGAAGTCGTCCTCGTCAGACCAAGCCTGGCGCGTCTGCTTCACGTAAGCCATGGCGTGCACCTTCACCATCGAGTGGTCGACCAGCTTGTCCATGTACTCTTGCGGGGTGACGTGCAGCTTGAGGACCTCACGCTGTCCGGCGCGCACGATGAACTCGCCTTGAGCACGTCGCAGCCGGGATGCGATGGCACCAGTGTAGTAACACGCGGATGCAGTAAGCACGCATAAAATCGTACGATCTTCGTGAGATTTGTTCTAAAAAGAAACAATGATTGTAAGGTTCGTAATAAAAAGAAATTTGTTGTTGTTATGATTTTGTGGTAGTTAAGATAAAACCTTGTACCTGGATGTTCATTGTACAATCGAACGGTTGCCCGTAAGGAACGACATCGATGTCCATAAGATCGAAGTAGACGTCATCGAAGTTACGATCAGGGTACTCGTAGTACTGCTGCAGACGCTGGTAACCGCGGCAGGAAGCGATCACAGTGCCACGGTCAGGGCCCGAGTTGTCCACGCTCTTGTACTCGTGGGTGATCTCAAGCAAGTCGCTTTCACCCTCATCATCATCACGACTCGGGTTCTTGGTTAGTATCTTGCGGCCCACTCTGAAAACATGTCCACGATTATTTTCTCAAATGTTATTTGAACACATGGAATTTCAAATTCACTGTCGGTTTTCCTTAAAATTTGTGATTTTCCTTATACTAACAAGCTGAATATGATTTACTCACTGGCATTGATTGGACGCCATCCTAATGAAGCCCCAATCGGAATTCTCCTCTTCCTGGAAGTGACAGAGCTCGGAGTTGAGCTGGCCGTACATGAACGGCGTATCGTACTGGAAGCCGACCTCCCCGCGGCGCACAGCCTCCACACTGGCCGGGCCACAATGGTACACTGCCTCCGCCTCCTCTTGGGGCGTTGCATCAATAATTTGCCATCCACTGTATCCTGATGTATACAAAAATTAACATCTTTATACATTTTTGTACTTAACTGCATTAAGCAGTTTAAGTATCAAATAAGTGAATAACGTCATCCTACTGAACAAATAATTGTTTTTACCTTGCGGCAAATCCGGTCTCTGCATCCAAACATCATTCCAAACATGGAAGTTCCAGCACGAGTCATAGCAATCCTCGTCGGGGCCGTTGGGCACCTCATTGCCGTCGCGGTCGAAGTATTTGTCGACGGTAAACGTGCGGTTTGTATCGTGCGCCGATACATAGTTGGTGACGGAGCGACAAGGTATTCCTTGAATAAAATGAATCTTTAGCGACTAGTAATGGGTTAAAATATCAAAGCCAATAAAAAAGGTAAAACTTGTTACCGAGAGCTCGACAAATCGTTACGACTAATCCCGAGAAAACCCAACATTGGCCGTATTCCACTGGGCGACCGCCATCAGTTAGGTAACGTTCCAATATGGCTACCGAACCAGTCCAAGCATGTGGCGATACTCCATCTTTATATTCGCCATCGTACCGTCCCACCATGAGACCGTCATCGTCTGCATTCGCATTGATCTGTGTAAAAATAATAAATATGTATTGAAATGTAAGCATCTAAAAAATATATATAAACAGACAATAAATGAATCCTAACTTACAATCGATGAAATGGCGCGACAAACACGAACTGGATTACCGCGCTCCGAATGCTCGAGGCCGCTGCGCTCCAAAAGGTACATGCAAGCCGGCAGTACAACGTCATCGAACTGGCCGTAGATCCATTTGCGGCCTTTTGGCTGGCGCCAGGTACCGCACCAAATCTTACCCTGCTCGTTAAGCACGTATTCCTTTCTGAAAGCGTCATTGTCCATGTACACCGAGTCTTCACGACACCAGGGATTGAACAAAATGTAGATGTCCTCATCGCATTTGTAGTCGTGACGATTGTCGCGCTGGCCGGTGCGGTTCGTTTGCACCCAGCAATTCCACACCCCCACCGGAGCGTTAGCCGGAACGTGCACTTGGAATGTTATAGTGTTCCCGTCTTGGCGTTGAACGCTTACGTCCCATTTATCCATTTCGTGGGTCATAGAGGTAAGATTTTGCGAGGAACCATGGCGGGATCCGTGCCGCGAGCCGTAACTACGGCCGAACGATGGATGCTGCGCCGTAGCGCTGTATCGCTCGATCACAGGCCGGTCCATAGGTCCGGGTGGGCTGAGCGGGCTATGCTGCAGAGGCATCGTTTCGTTCCCGAAAGAGCTGCGTCGCGCACCATATGTAGTTGTTTCACGCATGCCGCTCATAGGGCCCATGGTGCCTATCGTGCTCACTGTCGTCATCGTGCCAATAGTTCCCATGCTCCCTATCGGCGCTATAGTCGTTGTAGCTTCTTGCATCCGCGCCATCCCCAACCCCATCATATCACGGGAATGTTGGAAGACCCCTTGTTGAGTATTTAAGTTCACAGACAAGACCACTCGGGTCCCTTTCGTAACGCTGGGCTTAGGACCTGTAAAAGTTATAGGTAGATTTAAATTAATCTTAAAAAGGTACTGGATAAATAAGGGCCTGCGCAATCATGTTAATACATCCAAATTAGTATTTCTTCTTCTTCAGTCATGACCTTGTCCCACTTACATGGCCTTCTCGTTTTTACTATTTGACCTTACTTATTTCAATCTTTCTAAGAAAACTTACCTAAGCAGAATACGATACGAATCACATCCTGCTGCTTGTCGTATGTTCTATCGAAGCGAACTGCAAAGAAAAAGTTCTGCCCTCTGCGCAACACAGGATTCGGCAAGATGTTATCGTTCACGAGCTCGTACTGCTCCGTATGGTGATCCTTTGCATTGTCTCTAGAATAGAATTCAGTTAATTCCACCTTAAGAGGCTGTTGAGAGTAGTAGCTCTGCGGAATTAACTCCATGGTGTCGTGGCGACGACGACGTTCATTTTGATCGGCTAACTTGCAGATGAGATTATGAGTGTACTGGGTATTTGGGCTGTTGCGAGAAGAATGCTTCATGCGGTGCAAGGCGCCGGTGCTGTGCGAGCGCCCCGGACGATGCTGAGCCGAGGGTCCAGGTCGCTGCATGGCACCGCGGCGCGTAAGTCCCGGGCGATGACAGAAGCTTGAGATATTGTAGGACGCCGAAAGACCTGGGACATAATTAGAAGGCATCCCACCGATCGTTATTTGCTGTTCTCTAACACAGCTCAACGTACTCATCCCGGAGGTTAATCCCGTGATGCCCCCGAGTCCCATCCCGGTCATACTAGACGTCATGCTTGATGACATTCTGTCCATACTGGATCTGCAAATTCGTAGATCAATTATAAAAAATCACAGAATAAATTTAAGATAAAATTCACTACGTAAAAAACGTACCACAGTTTGCTCTATGCCAACGACACTAGAGCGAATGAGAGTTCTTATTTCCCTCAATGTTTATATAGTGAACCTGCAGGAGAGAGATCGTTCACGGATGCGGTGTCAGATGTCCTGCCAGGCGCCACACTCGCTGGTTTCGGGCTCGCCATTGTGCTTGCTCGCTGACTTGGAGACGTCGAGGCACGTGCCATTGTCTCGCACACTGTGAACTGGTAACAGTAACTTAACCACATTGATGAATGGAACCTACAAAATAATTAAGCACTTTTTCACCCATTTTGGTACTCTTGTTTTTTTTATTTTTACACAGCGTTAAGCGACGTAATAATTGCTGACAGCCAACATCTTATATTATAAACGTTTTTTTAATTGTTAAGTAGTTGTTACTAAGATTAAGTAAGATCTACAACAAATAAAAAAGAATAAAATCCTACAGTAATAAAGTAACTGTATAGACTACTATAAGAAAATCTATAAGAAACATGTTCAATAACTTTGTAAGAGGATCTGAATTAAAGGCAATTTTATTCATTTATTTTAGTTCTTACTAGTAGTAAATATGTCTTGAATAAATACATAACTCTATAATTTTCTCCAGAATTTGTTGTGGAGGAAATTTAGACAATAGTGTAATTAATTGAAAATTTAGACATACATAATCTTGAACGTAAACTATATTCAAAGTTAACAAAACGAAAACAGTTTGAGCTAGTATTCTAGAATACTCTTTTCTATGTATTAAACGTTCATTGTAGTCTATTATTGAAGACGGTCATTGACACTGCAACTGCACACAATACCGAGCCTTTTGTTTTAGTTCTTTGCTCTCATACATAAGTAAGTTACATAATTTTAGTAAGAAACACTCGAACATCGTTTTAATTTTTAACATTTATTCTTTTTTTTTCTACAACGGAGTTTATTTTACTTAACTTTTATTTAACTGAACACGTTATAGTTAAGAAGTTGATAACATAGATAAAAAATGAATATTAAAAATTAAACATTTGAATAATGACAGAAAGACAGCTGTTCATAAATTAGGTTGCTAAGCAACGAAAAGTCATAGTACGAGTAAACAAATCGACATTGCAGCTCAACTTTGCAATGCGAATATTAATTTTTAGTTTAGAGTTATTTCAAGTTAAAAAGTAAAAAAACAACAGTTTCGTGTTTGTTTATTATAGTTTTACAAAGTCTAACGTCTGTGTAAACAATGGGACTTTATCATTTATACAGCCACAGTGTGGAGATAAAATACAAAAGTTATTTTCTATCAAAAGCAACTCTATTTACATTAATCACTACGATTTTGAATATAATTTTACCGTTTATTGTGGCATACAGGAGCAGAGGTAAAAAATCTTTTAATATTTTTATTACTTGAAATGTCTGCATGTAGTTATGATTGATCTGTGTTCATAGTATACAGCTAAATGTATTCTATTTTCTTATCTGAGTGATACTTCGTATTAGCCTTCGCTTCGGTTTCAGTTCACTTCTGTGAATTAGTGCTACAAGTTAATATTTAAGATCCTGTGAAAAACAAATAGCAATTCTTTACTTAGAAGATTTCTTTTTTTAGGGTTTTGGCTCAAGTCACATAGTTTTTATGAACAGCCAGTTGTACGTGCTACATATGAGTACTTACTGGTTGCGACAACCTTGGATCCAAGTGAATCCATTATTTGTGGTGATACCACGAACATAAATCTAGAAAACACTAATGATGAAAACTGTGCAGAAACTCAAGTATATATTACAATACTTATTAAATAGTTTTTTCATGTGTAAGGCGCAATAATCAATGTATGGTTTACATTGCAGATCCTAGAATACGATTATAATGCTGACGGTAGAACTGACATGATACATTTTCAGTTTTCCATTAATGTGCCAAAACATGCTATTACTTCAACTGTTTTAATTTTAGGAATAGATTTGCAGTTACAGGTAATATTTAAAAGCAGTTGTTCAACTAATTTTAGACGATTGCTATTCATATTCTTTTTCTTTTTTATGGAGGCACAAAAAGCTACATAATAATTTTAATGATTATATTATTTTTATTTATCTTTCATATTGTTTTCCCTTTATTTTTCTATTACGATGCATAGTGGTATCAATAAATATATTATCTTGGTTATCGTGGATTTCTGGTGAAATAAGCCCTAGAAACATTAGCCTGCTTATCAAATTTAGAATGTAACACATAGTGCAAAATTTCATCTCAGTTATCAACGGCTGTTACTGACGTGCGAAGGACGCAAAGGCTTTTGCAGAATATCAGCGTTTATTACCCCCAGGGGTAGTAAACATGTAGCTGAGCAAGGGCCCTATCTGTTCTGCATTGCAACACTTACTTAGAGTTAACCTTTTGTTTCAATTTTTATTTTTATTTTATTCGTTTTGATTTATTTGCGTCATATACATTTTATTTTATTTGATTTTTCTTACTTTTTTATCGGTTTAATTGTTATCGGTAAAATTTGTTTCTTTTTTTATTATTGTGTTTTCTAGGATTTGTAAGTGTTGTAATGTTTTTGAATAGATTAAATGATTATTATTATTATTATTATTATTATCATAAGCTGCAGGTGCATTGATTCTCTTAAAGGATAAGATGGGATGCTTTATTGCGTTAAATTCAGATATGATATGTCAATAAAATAGATTATTCCACAAGCTAGTTGTTAAGCATTCATTTTATTCATTGTACAATCTACATGCAGTTGCAATCTTCATTTATTTACATTTTTTAGACAACCTGTGGACTGCATATGCAAGCACTAGCAATAATAAATAGACAATTTACAATACCGCCATTTAGATATTACTATTATGGAGACCTAGAATTTTATCAAAAATCTCATCTACCATGTATAAAAAATGATATAGATTCTAGGTATAATACATCACTATTTGACATTTCTTATAATGAACAAGGAGATTTTACAGAGCACATATTGCAAGAATACTTCAAAAGATCAGGTAACTCACTACAATCGATGAAATAATTAGTGATTAATGACAGATAATAATAAAAATATATCTTTTTTTTTCAGCATCAACACATATTAAAACACTATTTTCCAATACTCATACTGGTAACACTGATGTTTTAAATTTGAATATCCACTTAGGTGTTCCAGAAATGCACATTAGATATCAACCAAGTATAATGCAGGAATTAAAATGGGCTTGGCCCCAATATCTGTCACTTGTAGCAATATTTTATTGGTTATTCAATCAAATGAAGAAATTTGTATTCAACAAGCGTCTATTAATGGCATGGAAAGTTGTTCCATGGAAGGAAAGATAAGATTGATTAGTATTGCCTGTGTACATAATACATGTGTACAAAGTCATTATATAACTACATCAGTAAACAAATGCTATTCTTCTATGTGATCGAATAATGGGTACTTTGACTTAACTTTTAAACTAGTACTTTGAAAACTAGGATTAATTAATGATTAATTAATTAATGATAAAATTAATTAATGATAAAATTAATTAATGATAATTTAATTAATGATAAAACTTTGACTTAGTCAAAGTTTTAAAACTATTTAGATAAGTACATATTAACATTACTTAATAACACACAGCTTCATTCTTTGACGTTTTATAAGAGAAATAAAAGAAAATAAAAACTTAATGTGTTTTAATCTACATCTCTATTTACAATTGACTGTATAAGGCCACATTTACTGTGTCAAAGTAAGGGTTGGCAGTTGGCTTCCGAAATCTGATTTTTGATGGTCTAATTCAGCTCTGTTATCTTCAACAATAAATGTTCTGCCAGTGAAGTCATCTAATTGTACCAATAGATAGCGACACATGTAGTTCCCATATTCATTCTGAAAGTTAAAACAGTAATAAAAGCCAATAAATGGACTGTGTGTCCTATTTTTTTAGACTCTAAAGTAAATAAGCAGTTTTATTACCTGTTTCATATCCAATTCAACAATGCCTTTGTTCCTAATGCCTTTAATGTAAAATCTCATTCTCATATGCTTTACCCCATCCTTTTCGTAAACAGCATGGCTAACATGAGTACGCCGTCTTCTTGTTGTTTCCTCGCCATAACCTTTAATAGGAGCTCCTAAAGCATCTTCTATTCTAGGATCCTGTAAATTTCGCATTATGGCTTTATTTTATGTTGAATTTTGTTATTGACATTTGTATGTTATACGTACATTCTTACACTTTTCGAGAGCTACTGAATATATACTATTGGGGCTATTGCTTGAAAACAGTTCCCGAAATACATAGTAGAATATAACGCCGGTTACACCGATTCCGGCTAGAATAACCCCCGTGTATGACACAGTTTTTGTAGTTTCTTTTATCTTTTCACCTAGAGGTCGAACATCTGTAGAAACATCAGCTCTCTCTTGACTTTTGGTTAAACCGCTTCCTTTATCAGTAGAATAACAACGGACATAACTAGAATTCGAAATATTAACCGACGCAGGAATAATTTCTATACACTTGGAAACTCGTAGAACTGGGTAAATCTTAGATAAAATAGACATATTAAAATTAAACTTAACGTTATAAGAAAAGTCGGAATTTTCCGAAAATAACTTCAATTTGACAACTCAAAGTTAAACACAATCCAATATGTCAAAATCATCTGTTAACTAATAAAGATAAGATGAAGCATTTTTCAGTTACAAAAAATAAAGGATTATTAATTAAACCAAACACACTTGTTAAGGACTGACAATTATATTTTTAATATCAGTAATTTAACTGTGCGATCAATTTAATGAAATTATTTTATTTATGAGTTAGCTTTATGGCAATGCCTTTATTTCAAAATAGTAAAAAAAAGTAAATGTACTCTTTGGTTCGTACTTCAGGAAATGTCACTTTGTCATTTGTCAGCCAGTTGTCATTTTGTCATCGTGATGATTGATTGAATCGTGTTTTATTGTCGTTGTCATTGTTTTGGGATTTTCTAAATTTATTCAATTAGGAATATTGTTTTTAGTAAATATGAATGTAGTTGTAAAATACCACTTGAATTTTACATACAAGACATACGTGTAAAATTTATATTATAAATACAAAGGAAGAAAATATATTCTTAAAAAATGGATTGGATAATATCGGATGAGTTGGGTCTAACAGTAGGCCATCTAGTCGGTTGGGGTGCAGCTGGTGCTATGATTATAGGTGGAGTAGCTCCTTACATTCCTCAGTACAGACAAATTAAGAGAACACAAGATGCAGAGGGTTTTTCTCTGTATGTTTGCTTAACACTTCTAATAGCCAATACATTGCGTATTCTATTTTGGTACGTATAATCTTTATTTACTTTTAACTTGTAGTGTTTACTTCGATTTTAAGCCTTTTGTTCCAATATCTATTCTATTTTAAGGTAATTTTTCCATATTTTCATAACTCCAGCTGTTACTCCCATATGTTTTAGTATGCCAATATTGTTTTAATATATTACTATTTATAAGAACAATAGGTAGTAATAGTAAACAGACAGAAATGAAGATAATAACTGTGTTGTAACACATTGATAAGCAATAGTAGCAGTGATGATTTTTTAATTTTATTGCATAATTTTTAACAAATTTATTACACAAGGTCACCATGTTTAATGTGATAAGATGTATTGTAACTAGTATAGTAACACTACCTGAACTTATGTGTTGCAATGCCAAACACAAAATAATGTCAAAACCCAAAATATAGTAAAAAAAAAATGTAGGAAAAGCAGGTCATAAATAAATGTGAAATGTTCTTAATTTATATTTTATCTTCTTGGCACAAGCTTAATGCATTCCTAAATTCCTAAGAATGTGTAGGAGATGCAAACATGGATATTTTGTATCATATATATATTTTTTTTAAATAAGCGATAATAACACCAACATGTTTAGTAAATAATACAATGTATATGTTTATTCCAGGTTTGGCAAAAGGTATGAACTGCCATTATTAATTCAGAGTATTGTGATGAACATAACAATGTTTGTGATGATACATCTATGTGTTAATGTTCGTAAAAAAAATCAAATCATAAGAGCAAGGGAGAGAATATTCACAGGTTTGTATCACATTTTCCACCAACATATACAGTAGCTTATGAATTGGATACTTGCTTTTTATTGAAAATTATAACTTTCTTCGCATAATTCTATGTAGTAATTGCATTCTTTCAATTTTATATTATTACTTTTGTATTAGTATAGTTTATTTAATTTTATTATGAGCGATAATTGGTATGACAATGTATTTAGTTACTAATTTTATTTTTATTTTTAACATTATTTTATGTTTTGTTTGGTGGTCGGTGTAATTGGTTGGCGTTAGGTGCAATATTCATGTTATATATACTATTGTGTTGTGTGAATGGATCAGCCCAGGCCGACGATACGGCGCGCTGGCTGGATCAACGCAGCAGCGTAGGGAGGGAGAAGCCGCGTCGCTTCTATGGTGAGTCAACGTTGGATGACGTTGGTCATTTCGTGACAGTCTAGACATACGGGCTATTTTGTCTTGCAATGTTTATGTTGCGTTATTGTTTGCCGCTTTTCATTTTGGGTTTTACAGATTTTTTATTTTTTGAAGTCATTAGGATGCATCTGATATTTTATCATTGACATTCTAACGTTTTTATAAACAGGAAAGATTTGTTTGTTTGCATTGGCTAATCGGCTCCGAAACGATTAGGTCGATTTCGAAAATTCTTTCACCATTAGAAATTGACTAGATTTTTTTTAATTCTGGTCTAACAGATTCAAGGGTAACAGCTAGTATTTTATAACCTTGTATAACAACCTTTTTACTATACTCCCCATATTGCACCTATAATATAGTTTTTACCACATAATTATGTAAAGATTGATAAATTACATTGTTTTGTGATATTTTTGCTGTTGTCTAGTCAGAAAATAAATTTGCGAGGATTTTTAATATCAATAAAAAAATTGGACTTCATTGCTTGTGATATTTGAGTTTTCTTGTTTGTTATTTTTTCTGTTATAATTTTATAATTAGAATTACATACAAGTAAATAATTTATTCAATTTACAATAGCATGTTATTTGGTATTTCTTTGTAATATAGAGAAAGATAAGCTAATTCAGTTGTTTTAACTATTTTATTTGGGTTTTATAATAAGGTAATAAATGATTAGAACAGTTATCTTTTTTTATATTACTAAAATGGTTCATTGGCCCTTGTTATCTTGACCATTATGATTGAGTTAAACACATATTTATCTCATCTCTGGAGCTGAGGTCACGTATTGTACATCTGTTATCTAATCATGTCAATTCCTTTACATATTGTATAAACATTTCCTAATAGTAATGTTATTTATTAAACATATATGGGTTAAATATATGTAATATTATTATTGGGTTAAAGGTGATATTATAAAATATAGTAAATAGCAAGTATATTTTACTATTATGTGTAACTTTTTGGGTGCAAGATTGTTACATTAAGAATTTTATAACTGAAGTTAAAAACTTGAATTTAAGTTTTTGATTAATACTTAATTAATGAAAACTTTATGCTATGCTATAAAAAAAATTAATGTGATATAAAAAAAATTGGCACACATATACTTTTGTGATTGTTTTGTGAAGGGTTATCATGAGTTATTTCAAAGCTTGTGTAAAGTTATATGTGCCTTTAATTTGAATGTTATATGTGTTAATATTTAGGACAAAACATAAAAATCTTCAGTAACATAGTTTCCCATAATGTTAATATTGACCATAAAAGTTCCTTAGATGAATTGTGCAATACGAACTTAGCAAGTGTATTTTTTTTTTCAGATATGGACAGAAAGTATTTTTGGGCGTGGACCGACTTCCAGAGTTATTTGGACTGTATGCTCGTATTCTCAGTATTGGGTGCGGCGATAACCTATCTATTGATAGAGTTCTCACCGTTTGTAGAACTTATAGGGTTCTTAGCTGTGTTCACTGAGGCGATGCTCGGAGCGCCGCAGATTGCTAAGAACCATCAGAATAAAAGTACAGAAGGAATGAGGTAATTGTTTTAGTGTTTTAGCAATTTTGACAAATATGTAATTACTAAGTCCGCGTAGAATTAAAAAATGTTGTAAATAGCCTATGTTACTCAGTGGTTACGTAGCTTTATTGGTGCAAGATTTTTTGAAATTGGCCCAGTAGTTTTTGAGTTATTTCAATAAATACAAAAATACAAATCTTTCCTCTTTATAATATTAGTATAGACGACTAACAGACTATAAACTAAACTTGATTTTTTAATATTAAATTGGTTATCAGTTAAAATACTAATAGTTTTTTTTTCAATTATTAATTGCCAGTTTAAGTATGGTGATAATGTGGACGTGTGGTGACGTATTCAAGACTGCATACTTCGTGATCCGCGAAGCGCCCACGCAGTTCTGGGTGTGCGGCGGCCTTCAGGTCTCCTTAGATATTATTATTCTATTCCAAGTAAGTACTAATGGTTCCTATTACGAGTTTATGTTGTCATACTGTTAATATTGTACTTATTATAATCTAAGATGATGTAATCCCTTGCTTGTAAGTAGCGAAATCATCATTATAAACATAGTTATTACAGATTAATAAAATTACTTCAGCATTCAATATACATAATGGTGTTATACTGTCTAGGGTATAGAACGAAAATTGCTTCATCAAATTAATGTGCGCGACCCTTATATGACCGATCTAGTTACGAGCCACAGAAAACTCGGGTTCTTTATACCCACAACTTGCGACTTCTCGGTCACTCACTCGCAACACACTCGTTGCGTCTCGCTCACTCGATCGTTCACAACGGAGTTCTCGTTAGAGCGGGCGCACACCTTTAACTAAACTATTTCATAACTGTTGTGCGATTGTCGATTGTTTCAATTCAACTGTTTAGTTGCACAACTAAAAATCGATCAGTGTGCACACCTCCAAGCTCATAGGAATCAAAGCGAGACTAAAAAGTTGTGCGATAGTTTATTCAAAGGTGTGCTCGCTCTTAGTGCCGACCTAGTCGTAACGCGACCCGTGTGTTTAGGTATAAAATCTGATCTGCCAGCGGATCGTGATCAAATATTGACATAGGTCAGCATTATGTGTAGAATTTAGATAATGTAATATTTTTCAGGTATGGTTGTATCATGACAACACCGCGGCTGCGCGGCGGTTGCGTAGAGGTGACTAGCAGTGGTCCGAGACCGACTTATAGCGCTCGGCTAGCGCAGCGCGTGCGCCCCGCCTGCGCCTGCTGCTGCTGCGCCAGTTGCTGCGGCAGCTGTTGCTGCTGCTGTCACGCGCCTACCTCACATACTTATGATAATGACTACACTGCTCGTCATACATATCCTTTAATCTATGACTTTATACAATCTGTATAAATCCATAGAAATTATATTGTTATAATCTATATTGTTGAATAGATTTTGACGTTTGGATATTATAACCTAAAATTAATAATATTGTTTGACGTGTATTAGTGTTGATTTTTGGTGGAGATGTTTAAGGCTAAAATTATAAATGAAAATGTAACAGTGACGTCACACGATGTCAATGTTGCCCGATGTGCACATTTGTTACTTTTAATGTGAACTAGTTTGAACAAATTTAAATATCCAATTTAAACTTGTACGAACTTACCAATATGTACATATCCCGAAACAGTCATCGGTTTTAAGCAATTATATATAGTGTAGAAAAATTTGTATATGGTATTATTGGCAATTCTAGTGGCAATGGAACATTTTTGTGCGAATTCCACACGCAAGGTGCTATTGGCTGATAACAGCCATAGAGGCTAATGTTTTTAATTATAGTTTTATAGGGTATTAAATAGTTGTAATGAAGTTACTTAGCTTCCATATTTTATTAAGGTCTTAGGTATATTTATAAACTGATTTTCAAATTGATGAATAAAATCAAAGGGATAGTAAAACGAATTGGATAAATAATTAAACTCTTTATTTAAAACGTAAATACTAGTAAATTCTTATTCATATGGGGCCAAATCTTTGAATGTAAATGTATGGATGTATTCCTAATACTCGTATGGAAAGCAAAACGGCCAGAGTAATTTGAATTTTTTTAGGAAATGTTCTAAATGAAATTATTACAAAAGAAAATGTAATAAAAAGTTTATGTTAAATTAAATGGCAGCTATTTCAAAATTGAAAAAAAATAAACCAAAACGATAGAAGTCTGTGATAGAGCATTTAACTTACGTAAAACAGTTCATAAAACTTCCCTCTTAAAAAAATATAAATCTAGTTTTTTTAATATAAATATATCGCACTTTAAGTAGTCTCTGACGCACCCTTTTTCAGTATTCATATCAGAACATAGTTTAATAAAAGCCTGACCAGGAACATAAAAACTTTCACCATATTGCAAAAATATACAGAATTAATTTCTAAACGCACAGTACGTAAAATCAAGTAATAATTTGTTTTAACCGATTTCCAAAAATTTGTCTATGGTTTTTATATTTTTTTGGTTAGGCTACAGCCAATGTGGCACTGAACGTATTATTGAATGTACAATATTTTATGGTACAGTCTTTCAATATTAAATAGGTTTTTAAGATAAACTATGCAAGTGAAGCTAGTCAGGACTGTAATAATTGCACCGGTTAAGATTTACTGCTATAATTACGTATTAATTATAATTTAAAATGATAAATTGCAATATAAAGCAATTTAATATATTAAATAATTAGTTTTTGGTATAGGATTTGACAACCTATAAACGTGAAGTTTTAGAACCGCGTACGCGGAGTGAGCGAGACAAACGATTAAACACTTAAAGAGCAACAGAGAAAGAACACGTCTCTGAATATCAATGTTTTTTACGTGTGATAGTTTTTTGACTTTAAGTTTCTAATATTACACCTATATGTACAAATATAGTTTAAACTGTATTGATAATATGACGTTAAAAGCCTAATTTTGTGTACTCGTGTAATAGTAAATTGAGTAATTGCCACGACCGTCATGAAGCAGTGATTTTTTTTAGAGGGTTTAAAATTAAAGCTGGTGCTAAAATTGCACGTAGATATGTTAATCTAGTCTTAAATAGTCTAGTAAATGAATTAATCGTCAAATCAATTAAATGGAAACCTTGTCTGGTTAAAAAAATAGTGAAAAAAAATTAATTTATGCAACAAGATGTTTTTTGAAAAATAGAGAATTTTTTATATAAATGTACAATTAGCCAATTTTTTTTTGTTTTTTTTTTGTAAATTTTTTAAATAATTTGTCTTTGTTTTGTATTCGATAGTGTTTATGCTTTGTCTATTTACTGCATTCCATCAAATGTGTAATCTTTACAAATGTGTATATTTGTGCAAAGTGAACTTAAGGCAAATTAAAATATAATTTTTGAACTATACAAGCTTTGGCTATGTTATATTTCGCTGGATCATTATTAATTAAAACTAATATGTATGCAGAATAGTTAATGACAATTAATTAGAAAAACAGTTCCAAACTCTAACAAAACCTTTTTTTTTTTTAATAAATGCAATAATATAGAGTGATTTAATTCTGAGTACATATTTTTTTTGGTATAAATGTCTTATTTTTGTATTCGTATTTTTAAGAAGCTTTAACAGTTCCATGTAGACAAATGCAATTAGTTATTGTGCGTTTTCACTGTTGATAAACTTGTATGAAAACATATAGTCCCTCTCATTTTAATTGAAAAAAAAATCAAACAAAAAAATGGGACCCACCTGCAAGCACTACCTTTCGGATAAAAAAAGAATTTTCAAAATCGGTCCACCAGGGCCGGAGCTATCGCGTAACACACGAAAAATAAAAAAAAACATACAGACGACTTGAATACCTCCTTCTTTTGGGAAGTCGGTCAAAAAGGAGACAAATGTTTCAATACAAGTTTAATTGCAGTCGAAACACACAGACATACCAATATCACAGTATTTAGCGAGTTTATTACAATTATTGTGATGTTATTGTACATATTTCAATAATTTTATTTTGTAGGTTATTTTGGGTTTTTTACTTAGCAAAGAAATAATATATCCTGAGCAGAAATATCTAATCTTCCGAGGATTATTACCTGCATAGATTTATGATGTAAGTAATGCTTGATTACTCAACAACATAACCCGTAACCCAAAAGGGTTAGCAGAGAGCACGGACTTCCAATTGTCTCGATCTTAAAGCACCTCTCTCCCTCTTAACACCGCGCTTTCTTGAGTATTTCGTCAATCTGTACGGTATACGTCTGGGGTTAATGTCTGCTTTTATATTTATTTATTTTATTTTTATTTATTTGAGATAAACCAACAGGACAAAATACACACACATTTTTACACAACACAATAAGTAACATGGAGATAATTTGCCCTAATGATGTTCCTTTGTCACATTTCTAAGCAGTTTCACTTAATTATCTCAGTAGATTTTTTATTATTACATGTTAACGTAATATTCCTGTCTATAATTGTACAGTGACATTAACATTGAATGTAATACATTTTTGTATAATTACATTCATTTTTTTTATATTATATATTATTTCAAATTATATTTTTATGATAAAACATATCACGTATATGATTTTTAACTAAAATTGACATTGTCAATTAATTATATAATCTTGAGAAGTGTATAATGTGATCTTACCATTTCTTATACAAAATAAAAATATATTGTTCGTTTTGAAATATTGTTTTTCTTAATTACTATGTTTCAGTCTATGGAACTTTTTGCTTAATTAAGCTAAGGAGAGAACAAACAAAATGTATGTTCTATATCTACTAACTCTTAGCACAACAGGCGTGGGTGAGCTTTCACATCGAATAAGTTGCTATATTTTGTAAGTTACAAAACATAATTGGATTTATGCGTCTGTTTAAAAGCTTTAACATTACTAAGCTACGCAATTTACGTCAGAGATTTCCGTCGAAAGATTCTTCAGACTTCAACCTAAGATACACGCGAATATGAACCGTGTGCACTTAGACATAAAGGTTAATTTATGTCTGAGGTGGTGTAAGGGTGGATCGATGGATGCAGGAGCTTTCACGATGCGTGTGCCCTCTGGTGGCTTGCGGCGGCTTTTGTCAGTGCGCGGGGTTCGCAGTTGCTTATCGGTTGTGTGCATTAAAAACCGCTGTCTTCCGCAGCCTCCGATATTTGGAGCGAGGTAATGTTTCATTTATTTAAAATACATACCATAGATATACTAAATGTCTCGTAACAATGTTTTTGTTTTTAATATTATTTTTAACTCAGACCTCTTGTGTGTAGTGATTTATTAAAGCATGAGAATTATCTTGTCAAACGATAATACCGTCATTTATCAACAAAGTCACAGAAGACCAGTGTAAATTAAGTTTTAAATGTTTCAATGTATTTCGTCACATTAAATATTTGTAGGTTGTTAAAACTATTTGCTTTATTTCGTCTTTTTAATGACGTACATTTTCTAACGAGTATTTATGTTTTTTACTTTCATATTTAAAACATTTTTGACCGACTTCCCAAAAGAAGGAGGTACTCAAGTCGTCTGTATGTTTTTTTTTTCTATAACTAAAAATGATTAGTTACCTCAAACACAAGCTGAAAGTGTTAATACATTTCTTATTTTAAATGAACAACTTCGTTATTTTCCATATGCAATGTACATGAATGCCTATTTTCTTTGTATATGTCGTCCAGTGGCTTGGCATCTAAAGTTTTAAGGTCGTGTTCTTGACTTCACACTGCATAGAATGCAGTTCACTTTCAAGGTGACCGTGCTGTTCCAGTGACGCAGCAACAGCGCGCTTCCTGTAAACTCGTCTACAATAACATTTGGAAAAAACTAGTCTGGTCTAGGATCCAGTTGTGGCGGTGTTATAAGTAGAGAATACACAATATTTTTACAGATAAAGGACTATTAGTGGGTGAATTTAATTTCGGAAAAGTTAGATAATTTTAAAGTACTGCAGTATCTTTTTTCATATCAAAAGTATGTGGAGTATGGAGTAATACGAAATGTAGTAAATAAATGAGATGAAATACCACAAAGGTAAAAAGTACACCTAACGCGGATATGAAGTACCATATCTTAAATGTGTATGGAATGTGTGTAACAGAAATGTTTGAATCAAAAAACTAAACTTTATCCCAAGGTAACCAAGTTTAAATTACATTACATCATATAACTCGTATTTAATTAATTAGAAAAAACATATGTCAATTAGATATGTTTTTTTGTTATCTTTTAATCTATACTAATATTATAAAGAGGAAAGATTTGTATATTTGTATTTTTGTATGTATTGAAATAACTCAAAAACTACTGGGCCGATTAGAAACTCTTTCACCGTTAGAAAGGTAATTTATCTGTGAGTAACATAGGCTATATTTTTTTTTTAATTTCACGTGGGCGAAGTCACGAGCAACAGCTAGTTGATTATACATTACAAACAACTGAGTTACTTAGTGTTCATACATTTTAACTGTTTAGGAGGCAATGTTTTTAAACAAGTCAATATGGCCATTCCATATGATTCTTTTAAATCAAGTTTGTACCACATGCGCACTGCAAAAAACGTCTCAAAAAACAAGCAAATAAACATGAAGCCGCTGTCAGCTGAAGACAAATGATGCGGCTCCTGGCGACCCACTTGACTTTCAGAGAGCTATTTTAATCAAAGGTCTGAGGAATTTAATACTTACCGGTGTGTCCCTCCCCTTGCCCTCCACACGCTGTCAGATCACATTCCTCGAATGGCATGGTCAGTTAAGAAACTCGCTAATTTAAACTTCGTCTACTTATTTTAATACATAGGTGCGGCAGATCATGCGGACCAATTTATATATAACCAGAAATCCCCTTTTTTAAAAAAAAAACATAGGTAATTTTTCCTTATGAAGAGCTTTCAATTGCTTAAAACTTTTTAAAATAGGCTCATTGGTTAGTAGAAAATAAAACATAAAATTTTCATTACATACTCTTGTAAGCCCAGATTACTGTTTATATTTCGTCATTTCAATCTCAAAATAATAATTTCGAGACTGGAATGTAAAATTTCATGCATTTTTAGGCATTCGGTTAACTCAAAACGCATGTCTCGAATGGAATCTGGTATAACGGAACATTTGTATTATATTTTAGCATCTTGAATCTCGCTTTGCCTTGTCGAAATAAGTCGATAGTGAGTCATCTGTTCAAAAGATTTAAACTCAGTATTATTTGTTGAGGATTAAAAATAAATTTATTTAAAACAAAATTGTTAATTGTGTTACAATTCTTTATACTTATTTGATTCTATTAAATTTAATTGCAATTGTTCCTAATTAAATTTTCGTCTTGCAATTCTCTAAAAGACCTTTTCGCTATTCGCTTGGAAACTTTAAACTACGCTTCGCTACTTTCGCTCAGAACTTCATCAATTTAACTTGTCTAATAAGTTTCACATAGTTATTGTAATAACTCTTGCTACTGTATTTCGCTGCGTCTTACTTTATTACTAACTAGCTTTCGCCCGCGACTCCGTCCGCGTGGAATAAAAAAACAAAAGCGAGTAGCCTATGTACTCTTCCAGACTATCCTCCACGTCTATACCAAATTTCATCGAAATCCGTTTACCCGTTTAGGCTACAAACTCTAACAAACATCCATCCATCCATCGCTGTCGAACGGAATAAATAGTATCCTTTGTCCGTCTCCTGACTCTAAGCTACCTCCTCACCAATTTTCAGCCATATCGGTAAATCCCTTCTTGAGTTATAGTGTAACTAACACGACTTTCTTTTATATATATAGATTACAATCAAGTAAAACTATTTTAGTTATGTCCATGTTACGGTAACTGAGAGAAGCTTTAACATTTCTTTGAAATCAGCCAACCTACAAATTCCTTTTTGAGGTTAAATTAGACAAAGACATAATTTAAAAAATGTTGTTCAACAGTACCAACAAGTATCAATAAAATTTATTTGAATAAAATAAATTTATCTTTAAAACGATGTCAACCGTTAGAGTCGTCATACTGTCAGTGCCCAGTGCATACCACTCCATATGGCGGGTATGTAGTTGAACAGGAAGCGAACGCACGCAGGTGGTTAATTTGAACGCGACGTGATTAGATAGATACCTTTATGTGAGTGTAGGAACTTGTATTGATAATAAGAAATAAATTACAAATTCCAATGTGATAAAAACGTCAGCAACGTAATTAGGAAATCGTTCACACTACAAAAACATAAAACTACATAATAACTTTGTTTGTTAACGATTCAATTCCAAACTCAAAACTATTTCACGAGGTACATAATATGTTAGTATTGTCGCGACGTCATCTATTGATGAGTAGAAAAATTCATATCCGAACAATATTCGAAAAAAGAATCAAGAA
>LD699455.1:6468510-6484409 GCA_003118335.3 Papilio memnon
TAGTGCAAGCAATTTCAACACTTCTAGAATCTACTGGATTTGTAATTTCCAAAAATAATTTGGTTATCTTATCATAAATTAACTTTATTGTTTACTGCAGACAATCAATAATTAGTTAATTATACTCAAAGTCTCATTACGAGTAAATTACACAAAGATACTGTATATCGAGACCACACGAAAGTATACGAATAATTAATTAATATTAATTATCAATTTAAAATAAAACAATCCTTTTTACTTAAATTAATTACAGTAATAGAATTTACATCTAGACAGAACGAGTAGTGACGTCACAGAAGCTTGCAAGCTAATTTCGCGACGACTCAGCTGTACGAACTATAATTGAATGTAACTTGATCCTTGTTAAATGTAAGCAGTGGACGCTCTTGGCTCGTCTTTGTTAACGTACTTCAGACAATGGCTACAGCGAACAAAGGAGTCTAAATATCATCAGATAATTTAATGTTATAAAGCGCCTCACTCCTCTTTGTTACACCATCGCTAATAGCTTGGATAATGCACTCTCGCGTCATTATTAAGATACGTCTTTATTACAGTACCTTTCTAACAAAGAAATAACCCATCTCTATAGACAGTGGCATTGTTCAAAAATGTGTGGGCGAAAATGCATATAATAAAAATTAGAATCAAAGAGTATATGATACACAGCATAGACAGTACAAAGACTATACTTTCTTTTTTACATTCACTTACGATAGATCAATTGTTCGTTCCATAAACTATTTTTTTAGTTTTCACGGCCATTATTTGCTTGATAAAAATATTTTGCTTGGTATAGTAATTAATGTATAATTAAGATATATACAACATCTAAATATGTAATTAAAATATTAATTAACGTAAACAATGCTATCTGTATTTCATAATTTATTTTTTAATTCAACATAACCTCAAATTGAGGTGAAAACCAGCTCCCGTATCACCTGTGGCCATGAAAAAAAAACTTTGAACCTGGGCACATTAAAATTAACATTTCCATCGTCCTAAATACATAATTAAATATGCATATTTTAGTTTTATTATTAAAAACCTTAACCTTTTTTGAAAAATTTTAAATTAAGAAATTAAAGAATAGCATGTCTGGATAAACAACACTTGATCAGAAATAAATAAAAAAGCTATTAAACATAAACAAAACATAATCTTACTAATAAATGCGAAAGTTTAGATGGATGGATGTTTGTTAGAGTTCGTAGCTTAAACGGCTAAACTGTTCTCGATGAAAGTTGACATAGATGTAGAGAATAGTCTGGAAGAACACATAGGCTATTCACTTTTGTTTTTTTTTACTTCCACGCAAAAGGAGTCGCGGGTGAAAGCTGGTTTCAAATAATTACGTAACTATATCGTTCCGCTTATATTGTTATCATAATGTCTATAAATGTAACATTGATATAATGTCTGGTGATTACTTTCAAACAGCTTCATAATAAATATGATAATTCTACTCATAACCATTTAATGAATGAAAGCGTTGCTGATAAAACATTAGTATGCATGTAATATTAGATTAAAATAAACTACATAATATTTATTTTGTGACTGAATTGCCTCTGTTTGCCTTGAAGAGGAATTTACAGATTCAATGGGCTTAAGGTGGCCGAGCGCATATGGCGCTTAGCCTAAACCTCGTTTATGAGTAACTAAGCTCGATGGCTCCCTCAGGAGCCTCGGCACAAGCTGTTACTTCGTTATTATTACCGGATCAGGAGGCCGTCGGGCTCTTAGATCGCTTCGGTGGATACAAAGGCCCCGAGAGGGACCTCGGCTTGGGCTGTCACTCAATACATAATATTTGATACATTATATAAGGCTTGATTAAAACGAACGGCTTATCGACCTTTGACCAAGCCCTATAGACAGGACATTCTCTACAAATAGACCACATTCCTTTGATTTATTACGAATAATTATTGGCTGACTTAAGCGATTTCTATAATTATCTGAGAAACATTTTAGAATGTGCTTTTGCGCGAATATTTCTAAAAAATGGAGATATATTTTTTAAGTATTTGGAATTTGATAGTTCTATGTTTACAAGATTTATGCGTCAATTTGAAATAGAATATAAATATGTACATGTCGTTAAAATTCATATTATAATATGTTTCAAATAAAAGCTTCCTCGCTCCGATGTTGGCTCCGTATTTTCGTATGATGTGAGGTCGACCGCACGATTTACATAAAACACCCTTTCAGTTCGCTGGGCTCCAATTATTTTTGCGGAATTTAATTATAAATACGGTTGTTTGACATAAAACGATGACGGAGTTCTTACATTATTACAACGATTATTACATTAACAAATTTAAAATGTATCAAATTAACAATTCTGAGTGCGACAGTAAAAATGCCATTTTATAACTTAAAATAATGTTACACTTTCATCGCGTATAATGTTATCAGTTAATATGTAGGCTATATTTACTAGCGGGCGAGCTGGCGGTGCGTGTGTCAAAACATATGACAGTCCCAGTAGCAATGGACCAACCAGATTAGTCACCGAGAGTTAAGTTAAAACATTCCAACGCATATAAACAGTTATGTTAAATTCATCTAAGTATTGCCAGGACAGTGGCTTCTAAACATTTATAGATCAAAGACATTAAAATGTATATTAAGTCGAGACTATAGTTTAAAAAAATAATTTCCAATAATTATTCCCGGGACCACTTATAAAACACCATCCTAAGCTATTACTCGTAGTAGCTAGATTTTTTTTTGTTTAAAAATGATGATATAAACAAAGGTTCATTGTACAAACCGGAAGTTAATCATTAAAAGTGCATCGTGATTCGTGACGTAAATCAGTTCCCTCTTATGATGCGGAAGTCAGTTAAAGTACTACTTAAATCTCCTAAACCCTAAAACCTATACAGTATGTATATATTTAAGAACAACAATCGCTTTTCTATTACTCAGAAAAAGGAAATCTGTACACATTTTTACACTTGTCACATTGTGATTGAAAATTTCATAGCGACGTTATGGTATGAAAGTGTAACAATGTGTTCGCATTGTTAAATATCACAGTTTTTATTTAAGTAATAACTAACGCGTAAACAATATGTATAATAACAATAGAGGTTGGGCAATGTTATGGTACATTGTTGTAGTAAAAATGTTGAACTCTACAATGTTTTCCCTGTACAGAATGCCGGCAACAAAACAAAAACAATAAATAAAAGGCTAGGAACGTAAATATTTAATCAAGTAAAGATATTTGTCATTATATAAATAACTATGCATTTCTTTTTATACAGGAAGATTTTCTGTTTACTCAAATGATAATATTGAATTTAATATTAAATGCTATTATTTTTCAGATTGTCGTTCCTAAAATAAGTACTTATCGAAATGTAAAAGCGACATTTTTCTTCAATCTATAGAATTATACATTTTAATTGGTTCAATGATTTAAGACACGTTAAAAAAACAAACGTAATTTCGCGCTCGTAGCTTTTTCCTTTTGTACGAATTAAATGGTTAGGGGAATAAACAGGTTCTGAAATGACCGTGGCGGGGTCAGAATGCGCAATGAAGCGAACGCTCGAGCCCACTGGCTCATTACAGTCGACCCACACGCTCCAGTAAATACCTCATCCCTAATGCTTTTTACAAACATTTTATCTTTCCCTCCGGACAAAAAATATATTACATACAAATTTTCAATTATAAATGTATAGAATTTAATCAGGATTTAAACTCAATTACAAAGCTATGGATGAGTTAACTTTTCGGACTTATCCAAAATAACATTTAAAACATGGGAAGGAAGAGAAATAGGTACGGAGATGATGAAGTGCCTTTACCCCTTTTGAGCAGTAAAATGGTTATTTTATTTGTTTTTTATTATTATAGTACGACAATTCACAGCTGACCTTCGCTGCGGAATGTGACTACAACTACTAAGAATAAATTATATTCATTACTTATATTTGTTTAACAAACTAAGTCAATGTATCTTTTAATAATTCCGATTCCTATAATGCTAAGAAACTTATGTTTGCTGAATTAATAGTCCACTTTTCTATCATAACATAGTATGAATAAATACATAGAAATGTATATTGGTCATTATCTACGCAAAGACAATTTTCATAAATGTAAATTGCTTGTATATCGTTATTTCCGCGTGGGGGCGCTGACGAGACCGTGACGTCACAGAGGGGCGCCCTTACAACCCTCCCGCTACGCCTCTTTGTAAACACTCCAAGCTGTTTCTTGAATGTAAAATTTATTAAAGGAGTTTTAATGTTAAATATTCAAGAATTATATTTTAGTATGCTACTTTTACATGAAATATTTAAAGGAAATATTTTACATCTACTAAATAATTAAGATATTTCATTCTTAATACGTGAAGACCATAAATAATAAACTGTCATTTGTAAGTTACAGTGTTAGACTTTCTTCACAAAATGTAACATTGTTCCTATCTTTCTCAGGGCATTATCAACCAATGTAGAGTCAATTAAAGGCTTTGTTAGACAAAACACAAATTACATAAGCAATAATATTATTTCCTGTGTTACGTATTGTATTTTAAGATCTTTATCATTGAACTCGAACTTGCCTTAATGTTATTTTTGTTTTTTTTATTCTTCAAGGTTAATGAAGGTTAACCTTTTGTATACATTATAAACAGTAGTATCTTTTATTTACATTTCGTCCTTGTCCTATTTATAGTCGTGGTCTAATCATGCTCTATTATGACTTCTATCTATAGACGTGTCTATAGTTTTATGTCAATACTATGGATGTAAGTAATTACCCTTTGGAATATAAGTAAATAATAAATCAAAATGTACTATTAATAATTCTCTAACTCTGATTTCAATTAATTTAAAATGTTTGCCTTTTTCACTGTGTGCGTAGTTAGGGTAAGGTAAGGTTAGGGTAAGTAGGGGATTGTAAAGATTTGCACTCCTCTTCATAGACCTATTAACAGAACCCCTATATTATTTGATTTTAGAATAGCATTTTTTTAATTAAAAGTCGTTGTCAGGAATCTGTGAACTTCAGTATTGTATTATAAATCAAAGTAATGCTTTAGTTTAATTTTCTACTATTACCATGAGATCCATAAGTGCTTAATTATATAAAAAAATGTTGGCAAACGCAGACCGTGTCTCGAAACGTAATTATAAAGTTTCTCAAAGCTTTTTATAAAGCTTTCATGTTCCCGTATAAGCGGCGACCGCAATAATTTTCAACGCCGAGAAATGTAAAGGATCCTTCAGGAAAGCCAAAGTTCCTCAATTACATCGCTCTCGAGCTTTCCTCGCGCCTCTATTTATAAAAAAAGTAAATGAGAATTTAATTTTGATTTTCAGTGGTAATTCTGTGTAGATATAAAAATAACATGGTTAAAAAATTATGTACGTTTTGTAACACTCTTTCTCTGTTGTCTGTCTCTATTCGACATTGCTATTACGATAAACTAGCTTTCGCCTGCGACTTAGTCCGCGTGAATTGAATTAAAAAAAGGATGTAGCCTATGTGTTCTTCCAGACTATCATGTACATCTATGCCAAATTTCATAGAGATCTGTTCAGCCGTTTAAGCTATAAACTCTAACAAACATCCGTCCGTCTAAACTTTCGCATTTATAGTTAATACTAACTTTCGCCCGCGACTCCGTCCGCGTGGGATTAAAAAAAACAAAAGTGAGTAGCCTATGTGTTCTTCCAGACTATCCTCTACATCTATACCAAATTTCATCGAAATCGGTTCAGCCGTTTAGGCTACAAACTCTAACAAACGTCCATCCATCCATCCATCCATACATCCATCCATCCATCCATACATCCATCCATCCATCCATCTAAACTTTCGCATTTATTATATTAGTAAGAAGATTTATAATATTAGTAAGATTAGTAAGATTAGTAAGAAGTAAGATTAGTATGATTATTTTTCTTGCATCATTACTTATTCATTACTTATCTAGCATCAAGTTCTATAGTTTCAATGATAATAAATGTGACTTAGTTATCTCTCAAATTAAAATTTAGGTTAATTTATGTCATGAAGAAAAAGATGTTAGTGATAAAAGCGAACATGATTAATGTTTAAAACGCGACACCGACCACTTGATGAGATAAGAGAAGAAACTCATCAAACTGTAATTTTCTTTTATCTTCTTTAACCCAATTTAAAATATTCCGTGTTAAAGATAATAAATCTTTTTATAATGCTATTAAAGTTAAAATAATTCACATAAGTTTTCAAAAGCCAGTCGGTGTAAATATTTTATTAGACTTCGAGAAAATAGGGTTTTCAAACACCTTAAGCTCTTAAATAATATTAATTACTAGCTGTTCGCGTGCGGTTTCATCGGCGAGAAATAATAAAAACTTTATTTTATTGTTTACATTTGTCAAATTATCAATTGCAAATTTCAAAATGACATGACATGATGACAAACCATCCAAAATATTTACCCCCTAAGTATAATGGCGTGAAAATATATAGCTTAAAGCGTGACGTAAGTGTAGGGATTTTTATTAAAAAAAATATTCAAAAATATGCTGTGATTGCTGACATCTTAGGCAACAAAGACGTGTTTGTTTACGCTTTATTATATTATAATAGTATATATTTTGGGATATGTTGTATCAAAAAACACATTATTTCCTATAAGGTCATAGTCTTATAACAAAATATTGGCAAACGTGTCGAAATATATTATGGAGAAAAGCCGGATAAGAGGGTAGTGGTGTGTCGTGGGGATGTATGTAATTTAGTTATCTATCGGGCAATTTGCCAGCCCGTGTAGGCTTTGCACTCAGTCGTCCTTCGTCGTCAATGTTATATCAAGGTTACAGGACGAAAACCCTATTAAGTATTCATCTTGTACTTTAACTAAATTGCTATCGTAATCATATTGCTTTTTCTACATTAATATTGCATGATCACAATTACACTTTAGGAATACGACAGCAGTTTTGATCTATATACATATAATAAAATTGGAGTGTCTGTTCAAAGTATGTGTAATATCAAAGGAAAAATTCCAGATTGCGGGAAGATGGTGTATTTGCGTTGCTGATAACGAAAATCGCATTTAAAAAATTTTGTTTGTCAGTCTGTTGTCTGTCTGTCTGTCCGCAAGCCGCATTTGTTCCGGGTAATCTCCGAAACGGCTGGGCCAATTTCAAACGGACTTTCACTGGAGGGTAGCTGACATAGACGGGCATATTATAGGCTACTTTTTTTTTTAAATCCACGCTAACGAAGTTTGCGGGCGACAGCTCGTTTAAAATAAAGCTTACTCAACAAATTCTATTTTTGATTTCTACATGAATGTAAACCCTAAACGTCATTTAAATTCCCAAATGAATAATAATCTAGTTTTTTTTTTAAGACAAGAAAGCGTAAACTAGCGAAGAGAATATAGAAGTACTCATCGACGCATGTAGACATCTGCAAACTCAGATGACTGAATAAATTTCCCATTTTCTAACTTAAAAATACCTAAACCAAGACTTTTATCCTATTTGTATATGCGTCTTATTGCGATACATATCTATCAATATAGATCCGAGCGAAAATAGCGTAGCTAATATTTTGTATAACATTGAACAGGTGAGGTTGTTACACCTGTACAATAAAGTCAGGCTGTTCCGATGACGTATAAACCGCTTTATAACACTTGCATCTCACCTCCGTAATCTTGATTAAGCAATCGCACGACTGCAACGTTGTGGCGGGAAACTGTTTGCTGAATGATTTCATAACATACACCTTGTATCACAAATATTTATCTTTATTTATACTTTAATCGCAACTCCATGTCCAGATACAGCTTTGGAAGAAGGTAAGAGTTAAGAAATATTCCTGGACGGCTGTAAAAGTTATTGATATATACAAGTACTTTAAATTTAAATTGTCATCCCTAATAGAAGATATCAGACGTAAAATCACGTCTAGACAATGAATTCTTCGTAGAGATTGTGATGTCGCCAGTTGAAGTCATCAATAACATGGGGGATATTTCGCAACCTGGTCAATTTTAAACATTTATAAATATTCTTTCCTAGGCCGGAGTCTAACCTGACCGTTTATTGCGTATGTCAATTAAAACATTTTTGCTATATAAGGAGTTCTGGAAGTACCTACACAAGACGAACAATGGATATCGCCTACTATAGAATCAGCCTATTAGCCCTTTCAAATTTTGAATATAGCCCATATGGCTCATCTGCAACCCCTTCTATCGTAGAGCAAGCGTAGCCATTGCCCACGTAATAAGTATTGATTTTACCATCACAGATGAATTTGAAAGAATTTATAAATTTAAAGATTACGTTTCTTGATTACTTAGAGAATGGGTTTTAGTTCTAACTATACAAGATAGATACTCTAATGAAAATAATGCTTTGCTATTTACTGCTAAAGATTTGCATACACAATGTTTACACAATCTATTCAGTTATTGAATATTTCTTTAGCACATATTTGTTTGTTAACACAGCTTGACCCACTTTCGTGTTAGGTCAACATCAGTTTTCTAGGTTACCAACAATGCTCGCAACAATAATAATTTTTAAGCGGGAAGTTTTTATCTCGGTTTTTAGACAACATTGTCACTTTAATTTCCAGCTAAATTGTATTTTCCGGTTTTAATAATTTATTGTGACCCGAGTCAACATCAACATGTCACATTAAAATGCTACTCGCTTATATGCTCCGTCTCCACTGTAATTTGGGATAAAACATGTTCAACTAGTACAATTACTATTACATAATACTTCAATAAAAAAAGCCTTCTAATGTGTTCTGATGATTACCTAACACCTGACAACTAAAGTTCAATTTGTGTTTCTTTCGTTAACTCATCAGTTACAATTTAATTAATGATAGTTTAATGTGTTCAATGAAGTCATCGGTCATTTAAAAATTAAGCCTTACAATATGTTGTAATTATAAATTGATTAACATATACTAAATTAGATCTTTTGTTGCAGTGCGGAGACGTCGATTGGTTCTGCGTACGGACTGGTTTCTAGGGCTCGGCTCGGTTCATTCACACGAGGGCCGGCGCGGCGGAGAGACGGCCGCGTATGTGCGCGCTGTCATGACTGACACATTTATGTCCGCACCAGCCGCTACGCATCCGAAGAGCAATAACCGAACGACCAGTTTGCCAAGTTTCGTTTTCATCATCGCATCGGCTGCGTGAGTGACCGCACGTGTTCACCAGTGATGCAAAAGCGACCCGCCGACGAACAACACTAAAGTTCCAAATTCAAATTTGACGTTCTCCGTCGATATGGCAGCTGACGCGCGAATGTAAATAAATAGTTGAGCACGTAAACATTTTGTGTAAAATTGAAAAGTTGAGTGTTCAATAGTAAGTGTTTATAAAACGGTGGAGAATGACGTCTCGCTCGAAGGAAAAAGTCGCTGCCGCTTTTCGGAAACTTTTCCGATCACCAGAGAAGCTCGATAACGATGGCGCCGGGCCGAGTGGCTCGCCCGCCAGGCGGGGACTCCTACGGCGACACAGGTATTTATATCATCTAAGAAAATAACTTTTTAATTGATAAAATCAATCCGATCAGACCAACCAGGTCAGAATTAGTTGTTAGATTAAACTTACCAAGTCTTATGTCATAATATTTCTTCGCTCTTTTCTCGAAAAGATTCTTACCATTGAACAATAATGTTTATGCAGTGGCAGGAGTAACAGTAATATTGTTTACATCGCAACCTGTTACAAGAATCGCGTAACGTCACCTCTTCGATAATTCTGTGCACATAACAATTATTAAAACAAATAATTAAACTCGATTATGTTATCTAAACTGTGTCCTTTCTCATAAATTGTTAAATAAAATTGATTATTTCGTACGTACTTCTGTTCTGTGATACACATTTCGTAAGATTTTAGCGCATATCAACATTCATCATCATCGTCATCAGCCTTTGTCCGCCCACACCACAATGTTGATAACATTGATATTTAATAATTTAGGAGCCAGATTACTTCAACAATTGTAAACAAGGACAACTGTGCTCAGGCGTAAAGTTACCTCTGACATCAGTTATATAGTCTTCGACCATGAAGATAGGACATAACCTTACGTAAAGTAATTAATTTAAATTGACCTTGCATTGCGTTGCATTCAAATATTATCTCACGCGACATTCTTAATAAATTTGAGTCTACATACCTTTGCTATAAGATTATACACGAAAATTTTATTTCAAATATAAATTATGTTTTTTAAGATTGTGTGTTTTTGGCCTTAACGGTTATTTTTATTACCGGTGCTAGAAAATTATTTCAATGTAAAGTAAATTGTGGCCATTCAGAATAAAGAGAATAACCAAACTTCGTATTTCTATAATAAATAAACAAATCGAGTGGCATTTCATCCGATAGTGTTGTATTAACGCTCTTTACCTATTTTCTACGCTTTCACCTTCTACTATGAAAAAATATAAATGTGAAACGTAAAGAAATAATGATGCAAGCTGCGATAATTATAACTTAGCAAGTTTACTCGGAATGTGAAAGATACTTCTCAGAATACGTGGGAAATGAAAGTCCTAAATCTGCCTGCGGCCTTGGCCACGTCTATATTTAGTGTTTATATTGATTAACTTTCATTTATACGTACTGAGTCAGGATAAATAAATCACTATTCATTTTACCATTGCCACAAGAACACGCTTATTCCCTAAAGCCAAATTTAGTCATGTACCTTGGTACCTAGTTACTTGTGATTTAGTAACATAACGTCTCTAAACAACAAAAACTTATTCAAGTAGATCAGCAAATGATAAACACGAGAGTATTTTAACTACTAAATTACTAGCCTGAGGAGAATTAAGCATAACTTTTTCTCTACGTACGTAGTTAATGCCTAAATACCGTATACACACATTAATTTTTATTGCCATTTCCCAGTGCATTGTTAAAGTTATAAACTTCACATTTTGACAGTAACTTAACTGAGCTTAAGCAACTCTATTTAAATGTATTTAAGAAATTAAGATGTTTGTTATGCGTTGTTTTCAACGAATTTATGAGTAAATGACCGTTGACGATTTTCAAGGAAGTTTAGAATCGATGTAGAGTGTGTGTTTTGACCCCCCACGCCCCAGGCACCACGATATTGTTTAATTTGCGACGGCGCGTGCGCACGCAGGTAGTACGTACAAAATGACTGTTAGATAGGGCTGATACCTCTTCGGGTTCCCCAAGACTTTTTAAACTTTAAGACAACCCCAGTCATAGCTAAGTCAGTGTGGACTTTTTCTGTAGTCCTACGAGGTTTGTATTCGTCTTTTTTCACGTTAGAGTTGAGGTTTTCGCTTTTAGTTGGCAGCCCTACCGGTGAAGTAACCAATCTCGGCTGCCGAGACGTCTGCACCGACATTATGACACACTTTGATATCTCTACGTCAATGTTATACACAAACGGTTAATGTTTTGATTTGTCCGCAGCCTCTCTGACAATCTTATAGCTTGTAGCTACATTATCGCAAGTATATTTAAGTTAGTCATACCAAACTGTGTGAGTTCTAATTTAATTAGTAAATTTATATGTTAAAATTCAAATTTTGTGATTAATTTCAATGAAATATTTAGTTACTAAAAAAAATAATAGCGAGCCTATGTGTTCCAGACTATTTTCTACATTTATACCAAATTTCATCGAGATCGGTTCAGCCGTTTAGGAGATACCTTTTAATAAACATCTATCCAACCATCCATCCATTTGAACTTACGCATTTATAATATTAGTAAGATTGCTACTGTCTTTGATTACGAGTTTTGTATCTTAAACTCTCGATTCGAATTCTTCTTAATATATTTAGAATGTTTTTTAATTGAGTCCAACAATATTTTTTAGCCCTGAAATGTTTTTATTCTTACAAACGTTTGTTTTGTAATTCTCCAACCATTGTCTATAAATAATAAAATAACAAAGAGTGTATTTATATAATAAAAAATTTTGGGCGCTACATCTCATCTTATGCTTGTACTTGATAAGTCAAAATATAACTAATAAAATAGTATAGAAGATTAACAGTTGTTACGTTTAGCAACATTATTGTGATTCTCGTATTATGCGTTAATTGGTAATATTTATTAGCAGGTAATTCCAAAATGGCTAAACGCACATTAATAGATAAAATTAGACACAGAAATAGATTACATTCAGGAAAAACACATAAGGCTTAAATTAAGTATTTTTCAACTCCGCGCGGATGAAGTCGCGGGCAATATCTAGTACTAGTATCATATAAATTTTCTACATTGTGTTACATCTGAAACTAAACTATTGCACAACAGTTTAGCCTCGCTTTGTTTCCTATGAGCTTATATGGCGATGCGCACTCTACTCGATTTTCAAAAGTGCAACTAAACTGTTTAATAGTCTACAAAACAATCGACAATCGCACAACAGTTATGCGATAGTTTAGTCAGAGGTGTGCACCCGCTCTTATTGCATCCGCAATAAAACTCTCGATAACATTACGTAATCAAGGGAACAACGAGCCGTGCAAAGGTGAAAGTCATATTATCGTTGTATCAACACTGACATTGACACGGTACTGGGTTGGCACGTGGGACACAAGAGAATTCCTGTTGCTGACGTGCCAATTCAAATGTCATGCTATACTAAGGTGGACCCAGGGTTGCGATGGTATAAAAAGTTCAATGCACTTCATTGATATAATCGTACAATGCATTTTTAAAACCTTTGTTTTTCATTCAATCGTAAAACTTATCAACTAGTAAGCGCTTTATCTAATGCAATTACTTTTATGCTGAGATTTCTTATCAACAATGAAGTATTGCAAAGCGAAATAAACTATAAAAGTTTATTGATCTGAAGTCTATTGTACTACGCAACTCTACTCATTGACTCATACAATTCGATAAAACAATTGTACAAAAATAGATCCATCAATCTCGTATTATTGACTGTATGTGTTATTCTGCTTTTTGTTATTGTCATATTTTTATAACAAATAAAAAAACAACATAGTGACTCATGTCTATGGTTTGAATTTAAAATTTAAATTTGACTACCCTCCTAAGTCCTAAAGTGAAAACATGAATATTTTAACAAAATGACGTTCTAAGATTCTTTTGCATTCTGTGTGATAAATCAACTACAATTTTCACTTATTTAGTAAGAGATATCCGTTTAGATTCATACATAATAGCAAACATTACATGAATAATTTTGTTTGTTATTCTCTATAGCAGTTATAAATAATCATCGCTGTGGCGGAGTCAATAAACATACAAAACGTGCGGCCTGTATTGATAGGGAGGTCGCGACAAGCCGGCTGCTCCGCACGTGAACACACACGGACAAACCGCAACATGCATATATTTAAGTATATATTTGCCACACTCATGTTCCAAAACCACATCTAAAGTTAGAAGGCATACTAAGATTTTTCTATTGATATTTAAAAAAAACGTTTTCTGTTGTAAATGCCCAAAGGGATGAAGAAAGTTGTGGGAATCGAATAGATCTATATGAAGGTAGTAAGCTGGTGTAATTCTGAAAATCAGCTTAGAAGCGCCGGAATCCTAATGACTAAGTGTTCGGACTATAGATTGTGAGGAAGAAGAGATGAAGTTTTTGAATTGAAACTGCAACTACTGTATCACTTACTGCAGTAATATGAATGTAAGCTGGATCTAGTGTAAATTGAGCCACAACAATATACAACAGCTGGTCGGAGTACAAGGTGCTATTTATTATAGAAGCATTGAGTGCAGTTAGATAGGGACGCCGCTTAGTGCTCTCAATTCTTTTATTCGACCGGTCAGACCGTAGACGTTCCCTCTGATAGATAAATTGGATATATCCTCATTGATTAGTGGAAGGAAGCGGTATTGTAACGCCTTACGTACTCGCTAAACGAATAATTGTTCCCCCGTTGTTATTGTTACATAATTCAATTAAAAACATTGATAATTCTAATGAGGGTTTAAAGGATGCTTGTCGATAGTAAGTTGTTGGCAAATAATGCGGAAAAATAACATCAATGTTCGGTAAAAGCATTTATTGCGTTGATTTATTCTAACAAAGGAAAAAAACACTTATATTTATGTGTGTACGCAATATTGTTGTATGAAATAGGAGCGTATATTCCCGACAGACCATAAATGTGAATCCTTTATAATTGAACAATGCTGCTGCGTACATCTTTTGTTTTGAGATGTCTCTTGTTATCTAATAGATATAGGATTATAAAGCGTAAAGCGTATTTTACGATTTTTTATTTAATTTCTATAATTGCCTTCGGCCACTATATTTAATTTAAGAGTTTTCGTCAAGGTTATTGACAATATACAGCTCATTTATTGTATAAGCAAACGACGTGTGTTCCTTGCCAAACATAAATCTGCCACTTAGGTAACGCCTTAATGTTTATTAACGCTTTAAACTATAACTGACTAATGATAATTACACTATTTCACTTTAATTGGAGTGCAACTTCTTTTGAAAATAAATTAAGTTCATCTTGAATAATTAAAAACGTGAATCATTATCGTCAACTATTCAGAGAATTTGTTGACGTAAAACCTGAAGAGTTTACGTCAACAAATTATTTTTTTCTTGAGTATTAACCTACGACATTTAAGTAAATTTTATTGTGAAACTCGATGTGTTACTTTCCCAGCATCTGTCACGTCAACTAAGACCGAAGGTCACGCCATAATCTGATGCAAATGATATTGATTGCATTCCTTAGTGCAGTGCCACATAGGCGGCACCGGACAGCCACCGCCACAAATGACAGGCTACACTGGCGAACGGTTATTCGGAATTACACGCTGCAAAGAGATTTTAACCCTTCACTGACGATGAAATAGTTTATACGAACTTCACATTCGATTTGGTTGGACCACTGAAATGTGAAATTCCTGCGAACCATACCGTATGTGAGTTGTTCTCGTATATTCAACGAAATGTAACATCCTATTTGCCCCGAGGCCCATGTGGTACTTTTTATTAGAGATCTTAAAGGTTTAATTCCAATATGAATGAAATACTGTTTTTTGTTCGCAATTCGTTTGCGACGGTGGTGCAACGCCACTGGTGTGGCACATCACTTAGTCATAGTCCTTCTGTTACTCACCTAAAAGTCTCGTGACGCGTCATCGCTCGACAATTAGCCGTTATGTCACCTACATCCTTGTACATTCATACCACTCCCAATATTGCACTCCTTTCTTATATTTCAAACAACGGTAAACAATGGACTCCAGAGTTTTCTAATCTCCCTTTGTTCTAAGCTTTTAACAATAGTAGATCTAGATAGCTTTGTGTTGGATGAGACTCGTAAAACTTAATTGTAAAGTTTCACAGTCTATACAACTATTAATTATCGTGAGATTTGACTAAAATCAAACAAATTATGATGGATGTTCGAAGTAAATATTTGAAAAAAGTGATTTTACCTACTCGTATGTACTGATGGAATCCTTTAGAGAATTTAGCATTCAAATTTTTAATATCAATTAAAATCAAACGAGAAACCTGTAAGATTGTTGACCAAATTGTAAAGTTCTTTCGCGGAAATCGTACATTTTATAGCCATAAGTTTATAGCAAGTTGTAACAGGTTGATTGAACGTAAGTTACGTTTACATTCGCTATATATGTAATCAGTTACGTCAATTTTCAATGGAAAAATTGCATGCGTATGTTGATACATTGTAACAGAGCGCCAGAGCGACACACCACCTAGACCTATACAATACTAACAGATGTTATAACATTAACGAATGACGACTATTTATTTCTTGTAATTGTTTTTTTTTATTCCATGTTGTACAAGGGGGGATTTTTGTCCTTGGGAGGACATGTCAATCCCATAGTGCTT
>LD699455.1:6533255-6547866 GCA_003118335.3 Papilio memnon
TAAACAAAATTATAACGTTTAGTATTAAAAACTTGTTGATTCAGTAGTGTTACATAATGTTAGAAAACGGAAGTAATGGTGGGGGTAGTTTTATAAAAGACTTTGCTTGGAGGGGCGCAGCGCTTAGTCGTGCTTAGTCAGTCAGTCGTGCTCAGTCACTAAGGAGCTAAGAGCTCAGTCGCTCAGTACATTTCTAGTCGTCACCACGGAACGTTCGATATCTTTACGTAGTTGCCTTTATTTTAAAGTAATTCACTAGTATTGCTCACATTACCGCTCATCTATCTATTATCTTTTTTAAAGTCATTTGTATCGAAATTTATAACAGCAGTCAATTTTTACTGACTTGATCGGAGTTTCGGAGTGTGGTTTTAATATTCCACGTTCAGGCATTATCACCACGGGCGTTTCTCCTGACTCGTCGCATAGCGAATTCCCTTTAAATTCAAATGTTAGACATTCATCCTCGTTATTCTTTAATTTCACCACGTTTTCACTTGTAAATCCAACCAGAGAATTTCTTATTAATAAAATCGTCGGCACGAAGGCCACGTTCGATTCCCTTACAAAACCTACAACTAGCAAATTTATTACCAGCGAATGGATAGGAATTAAAAATTTCCATTGGGATTCGTAAATCTGAAACAATCCAATACATATGAATTGTTGACAATGTGAACGTTATAGTTTGTTTAATGTGTAAATAGTGAAACCTACCCCAGGATCTGTCGGTGAAAATGAAAATACAACATCAGTTGATGTACCGCCTTCTACATAACCTTTTAATTTATTACAATGGACGGGAACAAATTCTTGTGCCTCCGACATCACCACTTCGAATATGAACTCATACGATTGACTCGTGGGATTAATTACACTGAACGATCTGGAAAGAAATATAAGACGTTGCAGATGAATGTTACTCTTATGTTAAAGAAGACCCAACTAGAGTTTGCAGTAACCTAAAGTGGGCAAAGAAGATTTATTTGATAATAAAATACCATGGTTAAACTAAATAAATACTTAGTTTAATAAAGAAACGATGTTCAATAGTCAAGGTAAAAAAAGGTTACTTCTTATAGCATCCTGGTCCAAGAACTTTAAATTCTAACACCATTGTATGCGGAGGTAGTGTTCCTGTCGCCTTCCTCTCTCCCGATGTTAAGTAATCACTTTCTTCAATATCAAGATGTACGTAAGGGATGAATGATCTAGCTGTCATTTTGCAGGTTATATTTTGATCATAAGGATCTAAATTATCTGAAATTTTACTCTGTATTATACGCTGACACTATTGAATGTTAACATACAAATTTATGGTACTTACCTATAGTGCTTTGTAACCTAACTTTAAACAAGAATGCATCTTGCGGTGAAAAAGTTACTCTGAAGATTTGACTTTCGTTAGGATTTAAACATGCTTTCTCAGGATCTATGTGGAAAGGTAAATCGACTTCAAACCAAGTATCCACACTGTCTCGGCTTAAACTACCGCTGAATAATGTCATCTTGCTAGGATCTGAAAGAATAAAAAATCATTTACGGAAAAGAAAATTCGCTATTAAAGATAATGTATTCTTGTATGTATAATTACCATTATTAATATGTTCAATAACCCTTTCTACAACACCTGTGCCTGTTTCATTGGTTTTCTGTAAACTCTCAGAGGACCCTGTCGGGGCGTCCTATAAAAATATTGTTTATTAGTATATTAAACACTAGCTTTCTCCCGCGACTCCGTCCGCGTGGAATTTAAAAAAAACAAAAATAAGTAGCCTATGTGTTCTTCCAGACTATCCTTTATATCTGTACCAAATTTCATCGAAATCCGTTCAGCCGTTTAGGCTACAAACTCTAACAAACATCCATTCATCCATCTAAACTTTCGCATTTATAATATTAGTTAGATTGTTTCTTTGTCACTACATCATCACGCTGACATGATCCTACCTTGAAGGCTGATTTCTTAATTCTAACGGGAAATTCGTCATCTACAATGAAATTCCATAAAATTTTCATAGCCACTCGGCCTATATTTTCCACTTTGAAATCAATACTTCTTTTCTACAAAGTATAAAAATATTAAGTAAAAACATAATGCAAAAGAAAAAAATGTAAAATATGAAATAAAACAGTGATAAAACCAAAAGCTAATAAACCTTGTAAATAAAAGTGTCTTGTAAAGTTTTTTCTTCTTCTAAATTACATTTATATTTCGTGTATTCAGTTTTGACTGAATAAATAATAACAATAGTAATATTTCCAGTTAATTCGTTCGCTACTGACGACGTTTGATCTTCTATTATTATATCGCATCTTTCATTTATGTGAGCATCTCTAAAAATATAATGCGTATTAAGGTTTCATACAGACATACATTTGTATCGATTCCTTTTAACTTATTCATATTTATTGCTTTAATTTCGTTCCATTATTACCTGTTACGATTAAATAAGGTCATTGTTTGTCTATTATCCCACGTTATTTCCCTCAAATCAGCCGTCAGAGAATCATCACTGACTACTGTTAAGGAACAAGTTACAATCTCCTGAAATATTCAGTAACACCATTAACAGTTCCATGCACGGAGGTTCCATGTTTTAAGTGAATACAGTTACATGAATACAGTTCCATGTTTTAAGGGAATACAACACAGAGAATCAAGCAGTAAACAATTATAAGTTATTGTAACGCTATAATTAATGTTAGAATTAACTAAATTTCTTACTTTCTCAAGGTCAATCGGTTGTGAAGAATAGAAAATAACTTCCAAGTCCTTCTCTTCGCCTGGAGATATGTATCCCGTCGAAGGTCTTACAATAACATAGTCGCAATCGACCCAAATAAATTTGTACACTTTTTCGGAATTATTCATCATTATTATTGATCTCTTTTGTGTAAAACATAATTGACAGCCCCCTAATTGTAAACGGTACAATTTTTTTTATTAAATCTTAAATAGCCTTGGCATTTTAATATTAGAAAATCATACCTAAATCCAAAAGATATTTAAGAACGGGAGTTTCAGCAAAAGACTCGCTTTCACTATGTTTTATAGATGCTTGAGAAACCTTTTTACTTTTCTTTGAGTCTGTAAACTTCAATTTCTTTTTGTCAGATGAAGATTTGCTTCGTCTTCTCGTATCTGTTGTAGATATTGTTGATCTGAAAATAGAACATAGAATTAGTTTGCTATTAGATTATATCATCATCTAGTCGGCACAACAGATTTTCGTCCGTCAGGTTTATCTATCTTCCATCATATCAGTCTGTATATTTATTTGTAAGATATTTCTTACATACCTTTCTGAATATTTATACGTTTCTAGGTCGATGTCCATTGAAATCATTTCAAGTCCCATTAAAATTACGTCTTCCATAAATGCTTCGGCTTCAGAAAATATCTGTTGGTAGCGCACAAAATGACATTACACTTATTTATTCAAATATATGTTATATTTTTCTTCTAAAATTTTAATCATTACCGTATACTTTTCAAATGGATTATTAACAACGGAAAGGACGATATCACAATGCGTTTTCCCTTTTTGTAACGGACTGAAATGCACGTATAGTGTTACGATTTCATTTGGTTTAATTGATATTTTCAAGGTTACATTTACATTATCTGAAAAATAATAAAATGCTACATCACATTGTCCAAACATCATAAATAATTTTGATTCTAAAACTAAAAGATACCATTGTTCCCGTCGAGGACTACGAAGTCAGTATCGGGGGCCGCTGTGAGCCAAAACAATGGCCGCCCTTCATCCATTGATGATATAATGTCTGCCACAACTGTGGCATTCACAGGACTTATATTCTTAAACGATACATGCCGACTGCTGACAGAACCCAAGCACGTCACCGGAAATTGTAGTATCGTAAATCTGTTACTTTTTACTTTAGGCGTCACTAAATGTATCCTAGGTATTACCCCTTCTCCAATGACACATATTCGAAAACTTTGATTTTGGCCCTCTAATTTCTTTAAATTTACTTCTAACACTGCTCGGTAATCCTTGAAAATATAAAAAAATCATTACATTATTCTTACAATCTAGATTCGGATGTAATAATTTATACCGGTAACTCGTTACCTCTAAAGCTTTCGGATTGAATATAATATTCAATTTTTTGTGCATCAACGGTTCAATATGAGTTTCATATTTGTCTAAGTATAATATTTCTTGATTAGTATTCTTTTGGTAATGTAACTTCATAGTCAAAGCGCAGGGTACTAAACCACTGTTGTACAAGTCCAGTGCTCCCGTGTGACTTGTATTCACGACAACACCGTAGAAATATAATGTCACAATGTCTTCAACAAAAACACAATGAGGTGAAGACTGAAAAATATTAATTAGATTACTAAATATATTAGTCGAAAGGATAAACATTTTGATTGTATTACCTCTGGTGTTGGATAGTCTGATAGATTTTTAACAATCATGTGTTCTCTAAATGTCGTTTCCAAATTCCAAAAATCAAGTATTGGTAGAGCTCCAGTTCCTACTAATCTTAACGGAACTCCATTAGCTTCGGCGGGACAAGTATCGCTCACAACGAAATGTATGGTTTCTTCAAATTTCTTTGGAGCCGTCGATAAAAATTGTATTTGAATAACTCTGCTCGTGGAAGGAGCTAGAAGATTGTCTTCGTTCATTATTAAAAAGTTTCCGCATCTTAGAGGTGGATTTTTTATTCTGTGAATAGACATTTTCTATGTATCAATAGTTTTAATAGATGAAGCACATGTGTATAGAATTACAGGTTAACTGACCCGGTGGACTTAAGTCAAATTAAATTATGGTAGCTCAGTATATATCATGTACATATTTTCAGAACCAACTGACAGCGCCTCTAACCGAAGGGAATATCCTTGTATAATAATAATCAAAAGTAAATATTATTTAGACGTACTTGTTATCTTTCAATTTTGGTGGTGGCACAGCATCGGGACCCACTTGATATTCAGGCGGTAAAATTATTTCATACATAAATGGGCATTTACTTGTGTTGTTTAGGATGACGTCTCTTTTTACACCTTCCCCAACTGGTAGAACATGGAAATTCAATTCACCCAAAGGAAAAAGGGTAAAACTGAAAGAGATAACTATCAGTTAAAATAACACCATCCATTATCAGATTATTTAAATATCTTTGGAAATACCTTATACTTACGTATTATAAAACGATGCAATTGTTACACAGATGGGGAATTTAGCGACAATCATTTGAGTTTTGCTACCATCTAACAATGTACAAGTGTAGGCAGGCACGTTAACCAAATTCAATGAAGTGGTAGGCGTGCATTCAAACTCTACAGCAACTAGTTTCGTCGTAGCAGGCAACATTCCACTTTCTGGACTAACTTCAAAAGATTTCAATAGTGCTGGTTCTGGGAAATTCTTAACTTTCTTCAACCTGCAAAATTTAATAGACTAATCGATAGTTTTAATTACTACATAATTAATACATGTAGCGATAATGTCAGTTGTTACTGATATCTTTTACTACTAACAATCTTACGACTTACTTATAGAATATATTGTATTTCCCGCGATTAAATAGATATATTTCACGCGCAACTGTCGAATTGACTTTAACATTTCCAAAATTGAGGAAGCTTTCTGCTGGGTTTTCGTAAGCGCAGTCTACCATCACGTCGTAGCATTCAGCCGAGAGATATAAGGAATCAACTATCATTGGGTCGCCACGTCCTTCTGCATCATATATCTGAAGAAATACTTGATAGTAAGAAAGTACCAAAAAAAGAAACTCAAATTTTGTACTTTTATTATTACAAATTTTTGCGTCACATTTCGAATACTCACATCAACTGTCAACATTTTGTTTGATATGACTCCCACTCGACAAGCGATGTATGTTACAGGAACAACTTGATTGTCATATCTAGGTATAATACCGGACGTTTGAGATATTATAAAATCTTCCAGGAAATCATCAGCGTTTCTTATTTTCCATTTTATGGGTAAAATGGAATCATTTTTGACGATAAATCTGTCATCTTTACGCCGGTAAAGTAAATGTTTACCATAATCTGAGAAAATTAGTAATTGTTAATAAATGTTCATCTTTTTCCCTAACAATCATTGTTATTTTGTAGGCTTATTAATCTCATTATTAAAATAGAAAATAAGATGAATACTGCTTTTTTGTTTGTAAAGTTTGTCTATCCCTTTATAATTTTCCAAAAAGGAAAAGAGTTGCAATGGCGGTTTATACAGATATCAATAGAGAAATTAATCTTAAAGACTGAAAAAGGTATAATAACTTCACTGGAATTCACTGTAAAGGATACTTACCAATAGTTTTGGTGCTTGGCAATACTTCAACTATCGGTACAACTCCGCTGCAAGCAATATTTACTGTCACAATCTCCGGATTGTTTTTGACACAAAACATAAGAACGTTCTTATGCTCGCCCACCTCAGCAGGCGCAGCTGAAATTGTTAATTTCCCTCGACTCTCCGGCTAAAAAACGTTGTTTTTACTGCTACAAAAAACCCTTTTCATCAAGTTAACTATTACTTATTCATTGTGTAATTTACCTCCAACGTTAAACGGCGCTGATCAAAGAGGAATACATCAGTTTCCCCTAAAAATTCCACCTCAACGAAAGCGGTGATCAAGGAAGAATTTTTCAAATCAATTGAATACGTTTCTTCATATATTCTAAACGAAAAAATTCAGGTCAAGATATACAATATGAAGTACAGAAGGCAGCGCCTAATTAGCGTTAAAGAATTTAAAATACTTTTTGACTATGACGAAGGACGTCGATAGTTTTATTGGGTGAGCGAAATCGTAGGTTTTTAAAAGATAGACTGTTAACAAATATTTTTTTTAAAGAAAACAAAATATTAACCGATTTGTGCCTGTGAATATTGGACCAAATTGAAATACTTTAGCATCATCTAAATATGTCACTTTATATATCTTTTCTTCTACTGTTCTTCTGACAAAATCTTTGAACATTTTTTTGGGACGACTGTCCAATCTGCAAAATTTAATAGACATTCTAAAAATAGCAATCAATGTAAAGATAACTAAAATGCTTTGGAATTAAAAATCAAAACCCAGGGATAGGAAACAAAAATATTTGGTAGTACATCTGACCTTGGCACATCACAAATGCCGCCGACGGTAATAACTACTTGGGATACCGGCCATCCTTTCACTTCCACGTATCGTTTTAAATGAAAATTCCCTTCAATCTTTGGACTAAAGGTATATTTACACCTTACTAAATCACCTGGTTGTAATACAATGCGATTATCCCGACCTGAAATTAAAATAAGTAAGCTCTAATACGCGACATAATGATTCTTATTGAGACGCCAATTTGTCAATTTGCATAGCATATCGTCAGCTCGCGTAGCAAATCGGAAAGTCGCGTAGCATAATGCGTAGCGTCGCGTCACCACTTTGCTTTCTTGTCTACGAGTATGGGTTAAAAAAGAAAATTGTTCATAGCCGGCATAAGAGATTGGATTTTATCAGGTTATTTTACACAACGAGAAATCATAGTGAAAGTGAACTAACCGCTTGTTGATTTAACTTTACCCAAAGGTAAAGGATAAAATATATCTATTTCGCTTTTGTCGGTAGAAATTCGTGTCGACGATGTAAACGGTATCTCAGTTGTAGACGTTTGCGAAGAAGTCACCTAAGTATTACAAATTGAGTTGTTCAATCATCAACAATGTATAAGGAATATAAGGTATCAATAGATTTACTGGCTATATGAAACATGATTATTAACCCCGTATTTTCCACTATATCACAATTAACTTTTTTACAATTACCTTTTTACCACAAGTGCAGTGCCATTTGGATAGTATATTTAAAACATTATCTTGACATAAATCATCTATTATACTGAGATCATTGATGAGATTGCATTCACATTTTTTTATCTGGAATTAAAATTTATTTAGAAAATAATCATACTTTATACGTTGCTTGATTTGGTATAAATTCAAGTAATGGATAAAGGGCGAATATAGAATGATTTAGAACAAGAACTAAGTCAGTCATTTAGAATCAGACCGGACTTATGTGACGACAATTTCAATAGATATTATTATATTAAACAAGTATAACTTACAGCTGATTCATCTAAATAGCGCCACGCTAGCGAATCCTCGTCATGAATTGTAGGAAATGATTTAGGAAGTAAAACTGAATACTCCTTCTTCTTGATAGGGTATTTAAGAGTATCGATCTTCTCTTCTTTCCTTAAAGCCTCAATCACTGTTTCGGAATTAAGGAACATGTTTATCAGAGCCAGTTTAGACTCTGAACAAGGGCACATGAGAATTGTCAGTGGAAATCCTCGTCCAGTAAATGATTCTTCTGATGTCTGAAAAATTTGCTGGTGAACTTTTCGAATGTTTTTTTAGGTACTTATAAAGACATATCTCATCTCACAAACTACTTTTTGTTCCTATTGAACTTGGAACACAAATAGAATATTCATTATTCAAATAGGTATTCAAATACCTGAATCAATAATTCCGATTTCTTTTTTATTTTCTTTTGGCTTGATTGTACGATCTGTCCGTTAAGTCCAATCAGCGGGTATCCCATGTCACACTGATCCACTATCCAGTTATTTGCGATATTGATCAAACTGTCGTAGACATTTTTATTATATTCATTATATTTTACATTCATTGCCATATATTCGCTGTTTGGTTTTACTGAAATGATGAAATAAAATCAAATGGCATTCACATTACCAGATCTTACTTCATGGTGTACACAATTGTTGTTCTATCAAGAAAGTGAGCGTTGACGTTGTTGGCTATTTTGAAGTTGGCTGACCTTTTACATCTTCCTTTTTCACTTTCTTCTTTGATTCATCGCCGCTTACAGTAGGTATCAGAGATCTGGCACTACGATCTGTATAGTATTTTATTATATTTAAATAAGACACATATGTAATTGCATACCATTAAGTAGTAAAACTAACCCTTTCCATCTCTGTCTCTCTTCATAATGTCATCTGAGGTCCTGCAATTAAATTATTAATATTAAATCTGTAAATTAAAAGCGATAATGTTTCATGATCATACATTTATGTTCAGATGTCCAGCAGTGGGTATTTAAAATTCACTTACCCTTTTCTTAACAGATACTTCTTACGTCTCTCTTGCAAGCCATAGGTAATGTATATAGATTTTAAATCAGGATTCGAGTTCTCGTATTCTTCGCAACTCATATCTTCAAATGCCTCCACTATTTCTTTTATTTCATCTTCAGTATACACCTTCGGGATATTTCTATAACAATTTACATTTTTTTTTATTATGAAACCGGCTTAAAATTAACAATCATAATTTACAAAAAAATCTGACTTATAAAAGTTAGGTGCGCTAAAATTTCAACTCACTCTTCCAATAAATCTTCCTCTTTTTGCGACTCTTCGAATAACTGAGCCCATTTAGTGAAGCTAGAGTGACATAGAACCAAGTGTATATCCGCTATCGAAGACTTGCATTTAAGAACTGTCGTGAGCACAACCGGAGGACTTTTGAAAATGAAGCTTGTTAATGAATCAATAACAAAACCTCGATTGTATTTCGGTTGATTAAAGTAGTCAGTCATTAGGTCTTGAATTAATTCCTGCAAAATATGATTTCATTATAGTACAAACCAAAACAAATTTCTACTTTCTTCATAATTCAGTCTTTTGGATAAATAATGACTAAGCAAGGAAGGATGACATGATAATGAAGAGTAAATATGGTACCAAGTTAAACATCGTAGTAGATCCCATGGCGTCCAGTAAAGTTTGAGATACAAAAGACGAGGCTGATCTCTTCTTCTTTTTGTCACTGACTTTTGATTTGGGAGTTGCGATAGATTTGCTATTTGTTATAACATCAAGCTTTTTTAATAACATTTCAAATTCATCGCCATCGTCGAAAAATTCTATAACAAAAAAAATATGAACTGAAACTGTCGGCACATTATAACAAAGTACGTTTTATGTGTTATATATTGTGAAATTGTATAATGCATCTATAACCATTGTTACATGTCTTACATCGAAGAACTACAATAATTACTTTCCTTAAAAAATTTTGGGGTTTAATAAGCTAGAGGAACCGTAAGTATAAATACTTATATGAGATCCATATGTTACAATAAATAAATATATTCGTACCTTCCAAATCCGCTTCTGTTTCCCCTCCATCTTCCTTCCTCATTCCTATTTTAGAAATCTCATACATTTCGTCGATAACTTTAACCAAAATCTCTTTGGCTGACGAATTACTGATGCAAAGAGCCTCAACGAAGCACATGTCAATACTTATCGTAGGCAATTTGAGGTGTTTTCCTACAGAATATGCAATTTCTTGACATTGCCCCTCTAAAATTATAAAGATAATATTAATAATTAACTGCGAAAAACGTTTAGTTGCGATTTATCTCGAATATCGGTTCCAAGATGGACAGTAACAATGACTCACCTTCGGCTGGAGAACCGTGGAAGAAAACAATTAGACCTTTAGTCTGTCTTTCACTTTGCGTATCTTTGTATGTATTCTCGTGTAAACACTCCTGTAGTGGATCTATTTTCTTTTCTTTCATTAAACGTAGCTCGTCTGAAACATAATTAATATGAACAGTTACATTTTTATTCAATTTCAAGTTGAATATTTCTCTCTGTCTCCCTAATTTATTAATATTTTTTAATTATGTTAGTGTAAAGGTCCGAACTCTGGTGATTCCTATGATTTATTAGTAAGATCTATCAACTACCTACAGTAAAAATCTTAAGAGATCGGCGATTTTTGTTAATTCTAGTACCATTGACTTGGTAAATCAAAAGTTTTTTTTATAAATGTAAATGTCGATAATTATACGATTGACATTGTTTTTATAAAGGTAATATAATATTTAATAAAAGGAGCATTAAGTAAATTAAAAAATAATATAACTTTACCAACCTGCCATTACTTCAGCTTCGGTTCTTTGTCGTTTTGGAGATGGTTCAAGTGATCGAGGTGTTTTTTTGGGACTTTTTATTTTTCTAAACGGAAAAAAGTTAAAAAATAATTATTGATTTATTCTAACTATATAATAATTATAATATAGAAACAATAATATATCCAACAATTGAAGTATCAATAATTTTAGTATATATGGTCCATATGTTGGCTGTGGGATCAAGAAACATTTAAGTTCGATATTAGTTAAATAAAATGTACTTAGTTGACGCTGCTTTGACTGCGGCCGATTTGGGACCCGCAGCTTCTTCGTCTAGATATCTGAAAATTAATTTTAGTTACAATGTAAATTATCTTAAAAAATAATGCTGTTGTTTAATTTAATCACACTTTTTCACATGTTCTTTGACTTTCTTATAGAAGTTAAATATTTCGTAAGGCAATTCAGTGCCGGGTTTCATTGCGGGAACCAGCATCTCGTCCGGTTTGTTGTAATATCTTTCTAACATCTGATAAACTTCCTCTTCTTCTCGCCATTTTCTAGAAAAATACAATCATAAAAAAATCGTCATATAGCTAAACATGTATAGTTTTAGGTATTTTATTTTTTCGTATGAAATTGAACTCGCTAGGCAAGTCGCTGGAACTTTACGTGTTAAAACCTATTCTTGTCATATTAACTATCGTCGTAGAACTCTCCTGTTCTAAGATATCCTTTATGAAAAGGTCGGCACAGCACCGTTCAGACTTATAGGCCATTCTCTCAAAGATCATCACAGAAGTCACTTCTCTATAGCTTATATAATAGCTAAACCTAATCTGTACATCTTTATTAAAGGATTTTATTGTTTACTCACGTATCGCTATGAGCTATAATAAGTTCGATAGGGAACGGACATGGATTGGTAAGTCCAAAGAAATGTTCTGTAGTCTCAGCCCACGGTAAAGTCGGTGGGAAAGTTATGTTCGGTCCAATGATATGCACTTGCGGCATCACACCGTTGCCTATGAAGGGTATAGTCATACGTTTTGGATTCATATGGAATCTAAAAATTATTAAACCTTCGAATGTCATCTGAAATATAAAATTTACTTTACTTTCAACACAAATATGCACAATATTAAATATGTCGATATAAAAACCTCCACTGTGGGCTTGAAGGCAATGCTAAACCAATCGCTCTCTCCGGGTTCGTATTTTCCTGAACTGTCCAGTATAGTTATGGGATTCATGCCGGGGCTTTTGAGTTTCAATGTTGCGTACCATATACATACAGGCTTTCCTCTGTGGTAAACAAAAACATATTTTATATTCACGTACTTATTTGTTATACGAAGTTATTCTTCAGTGAACCTGAATTGTGAATTACATTAACATTGATAATATCAATAACGATATTAATTAATACTTTAGAAAATTAAAGATAAATTGAAAGTAAAATTAATCCCAACTTACACGTTTTTCAAAGGTATCGAATAAATAACTTTATTGCCACATTTAACAGAACCAAAATCAATTGAGTGAATACTGGATACCAAATAAGGAACTGCGCATAGAGCCTTAAATTTAACTGGGATCGTGACGCCATACGGTACCTACAATTAAAATACATTTATTACATTTTACAATAAATTTTAAACGAAGTCTGTCCAAAAAACCTTTTTACTTCACATTGTATGAATTACAACGAGATTATAAGTGATATGAGCTATAGTACTTAAATGTTATGTAAGATATTTACCTCTAAATTAATCGAAACTTCAACATTCTGTTCCGGTTCGGGAAAATTCTCACTATCAGAGTTAAATGTTATATCAATATGGCCGACTTCGCCTGGACTCAATTTTCCACATAATTTTAAAATTAACCAATCAGGTACAACAGTGTTCTTGCTCAGATGCAGTTTGGTGACCAACGGCCCGTAGTTAAATACTTCAATAGTGTAGTCAACCTGGTAATGTCACATACAAGAAATCAAATGAATACTTGGAATCTGTTGTCAGTCATAATTGTGTGTTAAACTGAAAACCAATTAATAAAAATGGATACTACAAATTACATTAAATTACGCTATATCATAACGTGACCCTTACCGTACATCCAGTAATAACTACACCGTAATCTATAATATAGGGAACAGTGTTAAATCCCGCGATCGGCCTTGTTTTACTAGAAGCGGAATGCGTGGCAACTACTTCTGGGTGCAACCTTAAATAATTCATTACCAATATTCTTTCTATTCCCATTTCTATATCCATTATAGATGGATACGCGTCCTGAAATTAAACAAATTCTGTTATAATCTGTACATAGTACACTTACTATGTTCAGGTCGACTGCAGCGGAGTATCTTCGCATGCTAGAACCGTAGCTAATAAATGTTAAAAACTTCACGGTTCTTCAACTAACCAATACAGAGCACAAATGCCAGTCTTGTGTAAATATTGGATCTTCAAAACATCTTTCGACTAACGGTGAGTTTAAATGTTCTGATACAGGTTTCTTAAACATTGCATTTAGAGATTCAAGATATCTATCTGTCAACATGGCGATTGCGAAGTAGCCCAGCTCCGGGTCAGCCTAAAATCATATAAACTACGCTATTTATTGCGCTTAAATGAAGTTGGCTAACTGAAAATTATTGGTGAGAAAAGAAGATTAGATACTGATACATAATTGAATACAATCATCATTATACTAACTTCACTTAAAAAGGGTCTCGGTATTGTCAAATAAACTTGAGGTATGACCCCCCAACCGAATACTTTTATTGGAATCACAGGCAAATGTCCGATTTCCAATAAAAACTGTCTCTTAAAATATCCCAGTACTCCAGGTCTCGTGTACACTTTGATGTCGGTCGTTTCTTCAGACTGTAATAACTTATCAGGGGGAATAATGTCCAAAATCGTTCCGTATAAATCGTTTTCGAATTTCGGTTCATTCAAATAAGTTTTAAATTCAAAAGGTAAAAGAGCTTTATTTATAATACGCAAATATTCAAATGCGTTCTCATGGAATGATCTTATTTTCATATTTATTCTTGTAGTACTTAGAGTGTACATAAGATACGACGATTGTCCAGTCACGGTTATGTATTCTGTCGGTCCTCCCAGGACTTGGCATTCTATTATACCTCTGACGTTCATGTTGATTCTCGGTCGGAACATCACATTTATATACTGTACTTCATTCGGCTTCAATTTACCTCTATGAGGTATTAAAATCAACAACCTATTAATGAGATCACCTTCAGTCTCATTAGGCTCGGGGAATTTGTGTAGCCATTTAAACTTCAGTTCAAATTGATTATCTATCATTGGCAAAACAGCTTTTAGGACTTTATTTTTTAATTTCATATTGAGTTTTGGCTCTGGTTCTATTTCTATTGTTGTGTCAGTTGAACTATTGGTATCATTCACTTTATAAGATACTAGATCGCTGCGGTAAGGTGCGAACATACTGGACAAAGCCGCTGGAATCGCAGGATTATTAATCAAATACACATATTTATACAAATACTTACACTACTGACAGGTCATGTTTCATACTCACGGCTAAGTTCAGGTTTTATCGGTATACCGTCAATTTCTTGTAAATTAGGTCCAGACATTGTCTAAAA
>LD699455.1:6547904-6591389 GCA_003118335.3 Papilio memnon
AGTATTAGTAGTTAGTTAACATTTTATTTTAAGGTTCACATCCCAGTGGGATGATATAAGACGAAATGTAAATAAATTTATCGATTTCCTAAATTACGATTAAGTAATGACATGAAAATAATTAAAATTTTAGACTTACAGATGCAATCGGTGATATTAAGATCTTTCTCCAACTCAGCTGGTAACAAGCAGTCAGCGGGGTAACGTTTTGTATTTTTATAGACTTTCCCTCGATATCGTCATTTAGTAGACATTGAAAATCAATTTTCGGTGTTAACACAAGTATGTTAGGGAAATTTATTTTTCCGATAACTTTTACGGAATCCTGTAATAATTTTATCAATAACTTATTAAAAAACAAGATATTAAAAACTACTTTAACAGCCCGGAAACTCTTATACACCAATTCAATCAATAACTGCTCCTTCATCGACAATTCAATCATACAACGATGTTCATATTTGTTATGTATAATATTATATAAGTACATTTCATTTGTATTATAGGAGAAAGCAATGATCCATAGTCTAACCTTGTTCTTATGACCCTTAAATTTTATTTTGATAGCATCACTATAGATTCGAGCCTTCAAAGACGTGTGTTTTGTTGTGTCGAATAAAGCTTGTACTTTCATCATTTCTTGATCCTCCAAGTGTTCCTCAATAATATGAGTCAAACTGAATATACGTTTTATTTTGTGAATGTCTTCGAAGAACTGCAAGCTTCCCTGGCGCAATGGATACACTGGTTGCAATGTCAAGAAATCTATCAATTTAGTTGATTCCTCCCGATTATTATCAGCTGTTATATTACATAATTTTAAATCGGACTCCGTATAAGTTATACAGTGACAAAAATCTTCCTCGCCGGGTATAATTTTGTATGAACTCTGCTTTTGTATTACAGCAAAGGGTGGTTTTATAGTAATCTCTAAATCCAACGGCAATGTTGATACATTTTTTATTATTAGAATGTCTGAAAATAACACATATTCATCAATTACATAGTTTGATCTCGTTTTTTAACTACGTCAAATTACATAAAGGAGCTTCTACATTTCAAATCAACAATTAACATTTTTTTTTTTATACAATAAGGTGGGAAACGAGCAAGCAGCCACTTGAATCCGCCGAAATGGCGAAGCGACCGCTGCCCATAGATTTATTTACCTGTTAATCTATAATACTCATTGTAAGGGCCATTATCATATTGGAACTCCATTGAAGGCGTAGATATTTCTATTTTAGGATCAACAAACTCTGCGGTAATTTTGCATTCCAGCAATAGTTCCTTCTTGTTAACGCCCTCGATGCTGCCCACTAAGTACCATATTTCCTTCACTACGGTCACTTTATGCGAAATACCAGTTATTGTCAACTCCAACTGTTCACCGGCATTCATTTTAAAAGACCTGGGTTCTAAGTTAAAAAATGCTCTGGAATTAAAAAAAAAAGACTAAAGATATATTTTTTTTAAAACAATAATAAGTTAATATATTATCCATACAGTGCATGTTGCTTGTTTTTCGGCGTCTTGTAATGTTCGCTCCACTCCAAGGCGTGGAGGCGCGTGCCTTTGTTTTCCATCATTATTTTACAATTCAACGGAATGCGTGTGAAATGGTGTCCGAGCTCAATCTTGTCTCCCAAATCTCCTATCACTATGCTCGTACCCACTCCCGTCACGGTCAATGGGACAAACTGAAACGTTGTTGATCAGTTTAATGTTTTTGTTTTTAGTTTTAATGTCTATAACACAAATTAACACTAAAAATAAGGATTACAGCATTGCAGATGTGCAATATGAACTACATAGATTAATATGAACGGGGTAAGTTATATTACACATCTAGATTCGTAGAAAATCTGGTTTGCCAAAGTCCAATGATTCAAAAAAAGTTAATTGCATAATAATTGCAATATTACTCTCGTTCTTCCACATTTAGTTACGAAAAGCATCAAAGTACAGAATTATATGGTTAAAATATAGCAAATAGCAAATGTTGAATGCTTATTACTCACGATATCTTTCGTATCTTCTAATTGTATGACCACTTTATTGTTATAGGTTTCAGCATCAACCAGAGTCAAACTCACTGTCAGATTAATTTCTGATTCTTCCTCCACAACGCCTTCTTCGGGTTCTATTTGCCATTTAAACTCGCGGTTAAACTAGGAAACAATTTTAATATTAAAAAAAAACTAACTCCATCCCTTCTAAAAACGTACTTCCCCATTTTAGAGAAAATTAATTATCAAAAAAAGATCATTACATTTTTTCTAAAAATAGTCGAGATTTATTTACATATACAGTTTTTTAATGCGAAGAATACTTACCCAATATGTCTTAAAATTCACTTTAACTGGGGAATCGTTGCATAGAATTAAAGTTTTATGTGATTTCTTTAGCAGTTTCACTTGGCCCCAGTGCAGGAATGTAGGACTGCAAGTTACTATCGGACTGACTCCGTAACCCGTAACATAACATATTTGAATCGGGTCAGCTACACCAAAAAGACGCAACCTGGTAAAATAAAAAATAATTACACATTTTAATGATTACATTTTGACCTTGAACGAAGTAAACCGACGTTAACTTTTGTTTAGTTTTTACAATCTATGTATTGTTTCTATTCATGATATTAAGGGCCTGTCCCACCACTGGCTGATAGAGGCTCAGATAGCTTAAATATGACGTCACTGTCAGATAAGGTAACAAAATCCGATATTTTACATGTTGGATTGTTATCAGACAATTTACCATTTGGTGGGACAAGCCCCAATACAGTTAAATATTAACAGTAGATATTACACGCAACAGATATAAATAATGAATACTGAAACAAAGTTATTAATATACTGCAGTGTAGCATCGCTAAAACTGTTCCACCTAGACCTCTTTTCGTTATGCGTTATAGTGTATTTTTAAAGAATTCTGTTAAATGGGTTAACTGAAATTGACTTTTAACTATTGCAGTAAAAATAGCAAGCGAACTAACCGCAGAGGAAATTCATGGGAACCGAGAGCAGTTGCCGTTGTTGTAAGCTTGAAACATGTTGTGCTGTTCGGTTCTATATAACCTTCTTTTATATCAATTTTAACGTCGAATATTGATTCCTAAAAAGTTTAATATAACATAGTAACTACCTCGGTAGTACAATATTTAAAATCATTAAAGTAACAATAGATGAAAAAAAACAGTTGATCATAAAACATTACAATAGGCTCTTACCAAAATGACTTACCTCGGGTTCTTCCATAACAAAGTAACCTAGGAAATTATTAGACTGTATGTTTACATTATTAACATATGGGAAGCCTCTAAAACACGCTCTCAGATGTAAATCAGGTGCGGCTACAATCTGCGGCACCATAGCATTGTACGTGACTGGCAACACTATCGGTCTCTTATCGGACTTCTCAAACTCCAACTCGAATGATGTGCTATTGTTTCTTATTAAATTTGCCGTCAGCGTGATCTAAAAAGATAGTGATTTAATTGATTGACGATCGATCATTGAAACGAATCTTACATACTTCGCATCGTAAGTGCTGCTTGTAATCTGTCAGCCATCAAAATTTTAATGGAATTTGGAATTTAAGCGTGGCCTTATCATTTAAGGCACTCTTAAATATTTATGTGGTTTAAATATTCAGCCCTGACACTCTCAAAATATGAAAAGTCGCGAGAAGTTTGAATACTATTTCTAGAATTTCATATAAACTAAACATCTTCTATAAACGTGGTTAATTCTATAATTTAATTCACGCGCAAGTTTTATACCTTGACTGTAAAAATAGATTCCGGGTCAATTATTATTTTCCTAGGTTCGATTTTAAATTCTTGCGGCATTGTTGGCAACTCCGGTTTAGAGATGTCATTTACAGCGTAATCAGTCAAAGTGATGCTCCTGATTTCCAAACCGTCTGACGGTATGGAAACAGTACCAGAAACTAGTACATTGGATTCATTTATTATGTCCAGTAATAGTGTTTTAGGAACACCTGAAATGAAAGAAAAATATTAAGTTGATCTAAAAAATTAATGTAATTAATGGCCGGTTTCCCAGCTACTTTTAAATATTCGTTAGTGTTTTTGATTCGATAACTACATGAAATGCGTTTCCGAACTATGTAACTTGATTTTTACTGCGTTCAAACATTAGGTCAACCTAATACTTATGAATCACTAGGTAATATTAAAATAAATGGAAAGTTCAGAAACCCAGCATAAATGTACTTTACCTAAACTCACATCACCAAAGTCCAACGAAGGCACACTGAATTTTATTGACGGATAGATAACAGTACCTCTGTAAAATGTAATTTTAAATTAAATAGTTAATAAATATTTTTACAGTTACGTACAACTGCTAAATGCTCGAGGCAATGAAGAAATATTAAAATTATTGGAAATGTTGTTTGTTAATGTACTAAGGCTTTACTTTAATAACCATTAAACAAGCTTTAGTGCGGCAGTTAATGTGGGTTCAGTATTAACTAAAAATAAAGTTCAAAAATTAAAGTCTCTCTTACTTTAAATAGACTTTAAGTTTAACGTCCGTGTCGCGTATCACAAAATTAATCTCTTCAAAGAATGGACCAGGGTTAGAATTAAAGAAGGAAACAACGAAAATGTCCTTTTCACCGGGTCTCAAACACCTGTACTCCGGAGTACATGTTATTTTGCTTCCGAAAAGTGTTACCACGTCTTTGTATGCAATAACACCATTTATATGACCTATTAAAAATAAAAATATAGGTATAATATGGCAATAAAATCTCGATGTTATAGAAATATTCATTTTTAGACAACTAACCTTTATTAATTGCAATTATTTCATAGTTATAAAGTATATTGATATAAACTGAACTCATATCGAGTGTTTCTAGATTCAGATGTATGGTGGGCGGCAATGCAGTACCGGTTAATTTCAACATAACTCGATCACTAACGCCATCTATATCTAGATAAACTAACGCGTCTATATCTCCTATTTGTTTGGGCGCGAATGTTATAACTATTTCTGTCGTTTTGTTTGGCCACAGCTGACCTTTCTGAAATTAAAAAAATCTATTAACCATTCATATTGAAGAGAGATGGGAAGGAGAAGTGGTTTTAGCGGGGAAAAGAAACGTATAGAAAGATGATATATCCACTTTCTATCTGTCCCCTCCTCTACCTATAAAGGTAGGCAACACATCCGTATCTACAAACTGGATGCATATGTCTACGGGCAAATGCCACTTGCTCGTTTGTCACCTTATAAAAATAATAAAACCGATGCCACTTACTATAGGTGACATAGAGAAATGTGTATTCTGAAATAACAAAGTTTCATCTGCGACAAGAGCTTGTATCTCATCATAGAATATCCTGGTGTAAACCCTCTCATGCTCGGCGCTGGTCAGGACATCGTAGCGGACTAGCTTGGCACATTTAGCGGCCTCACTCTCCTTCATATTGTAAAACACAGTCGCAAGTTTGATTTTGTCTTTGAAATCTAAAAAGGTAATTAAGACGCGATTGTTACATTAATCAAAGAAAAGATGAAGTCAAAAAAACTCTTAAGTACAAGAAATATAATTAAAACTGCATGGAATTCTGCAAACATACCATAGAAAACCGATTCATTCTTCATGCAGTCGTAAGTAAGAACGTAATCAGATTTGTTGGTAATTTTAAACGTTTGTTGTCGCACCATACCGTTGTATGTATCTGGAAATCTGACAATTTGCTTTTCTAATATTACGTTTACAGTGTGCGCTGTGCCTGATACAGCTATCTTAAATATTTCTCCTGGAATAAACAACAAAATTAGTAATTAACAACGTTTATTTTGAAATATTGCATGACAGTTATATTTTCATTTTTACCCGTTTCAAACATTACACGCAATGTGCCTTCTACAATTCCTAAGTGCATCGTTTTGAATGTAACTTTTATTTCAATTTTCTCATCACAGTTAAGATATGCTGATTTCGGTTCTACAGAAAATGGACTGAAAAGAACATCAATAAATTAACAAAAGCTTTCACTTGAATTTAACATTCTTATAATTCTAAAAATTCAACTGAAACTATTTTTTTTCTAAATCCTGGCTAATATTTTATAATAATTGTGTTCATACCATTTAGCATCCAGTGTAAATCCGGCGGGTACCGCACCAATGTTACACACTGTTAGTAAATAGCTACTCTCCACCTTCAAAGGGGCTTTAGGAATAACCAGTTCGTCCGGTAAATTGAGCATCGGTTTAGGACCCACAGCTTTTGAAAAAACACAAATTGGTTTATTCATATTTTCGTAAATTTGTTTAATGTAAGAAATCCAACAAAAGAAAATTAAAAGAATATCTGCTAGTTGTAATCTAGTTCAGATTAACTTCTTCTCGTCAGACACTTTAAAAAATTAACTACTTTCGGTCGACTTCCTGCCAAATAGTATCCCGCCATCTTTCCTCACTCTGCCAGGTTCTCCTATCTCGCTTCCAGAATCTGTAGTCTAACTAGTTTCGCTACTAGATAAGTTTTTGAGCTAACCGAAAAGACACAATCAAAATTTTTTATAAAGGATAGATTGTGTACTAACCTATCAAGGGTAAAACATACTGTTCTCTGTCAGTGTAAAATACGACTCTATGAACGTAGTCCTCCATCTGTGTGGGTATAAAAGTGACGACATACGCAATATTCATGCCGGGAGCTAGTCTTGATACAGGCTGATCCCTGTTCAGTTTTATAGAGAAATAAGAGGATTCTTTAAACACCATTTTCATGTAAGTCGGAGTCTGTAACATGATAAAAATTACATTATTCAATCCTTCTTACATTGTATTACGTTAAATAATTTGCAAAACATATTTAAATATTGAATTACTTACAGTGCTAATATTTTTGACTAAGAATTTAGCAATGATTTTTTCGTTAGGTTTATAATTTTGGAATATTAATATTCTTGGAGTGAACGACAGTATCACATGCTGTCGTATTTTCGTATCTTTTTCAGTAATGATTATGTTGTCTATCAAGAAACTGTTTAAAGTTTGCAATCGTTCAGCTGTGCTCATCCTCATTTCTCTATCATACACTGATGGTATAATCTAAAAGAAATTATGACATGAAAACTGTGTATACTTCTATTCATTAAGATCAACTTTGGTCGCAAACCTTGATCAACAATAACGCTCGCAGATTGCAAACATAACACAACTGTTTTTACCAGAGTTTTAGATCAAAGCTGTTACTGACAGTGTCGGTAGATTATTATCAGGTGTAGAGTTAACTTTGGCAAGTGTTTTAAAAACTTTTTACCAGTCTGAGAATATAATCTATGTTTTACGTCTTTTTAATAGACTAATTATGTAATGTAATAAACATACTTCTTCTGAAGCTTCCACAACTTTTTTCTTCTCGAGTAAATGAAACAATTCAGGTGTAAAATATCCATTTTGTTTATATTTCCGCAGTATTTCCATATCGCTTTCCTATTAACTTCAAGAATAATATGTCAATCGGTTGACAATTATTTGTTTACATTTCGTAGTTACAGTTATGACAAAATTTAAATTTGGAATTGGATTGCTGTCATTTTCGTCACAATTGCAAATGACAGGCCAGCTGATGTATTCTATTATATTTACTTCATACTTTCTATAGATGGCGCAATGTTATAGAAGAGGAAACTGCAAGTAGTGAGGTCTACCCTCCTAGCTTGTTGAATGTACCTATTGCATGTTTCGGCTGATTCTTCTTAACTATTTTATAGGTTGAAGGTAAATCAGCCGCTATGATATAATAATAAAACAGGATAAAGTCCCATCTTTGTCCAATCATTGCTATTACTATTTGAAACGATGACATATTTAGTAAAGCTGTATTATCTCGTGATAAAAAACTAACGTGCTATTAAGTATAGTTTGAAAATGTTACTTGTCTTACATCGCTTACGATAATTATAGCTCTTACTGGAGACCGCGTTGGCATTTCATAAAATGTTACGAGTATATCTAATAGAAACTAATTCGCGAGACGTTCGGCGCTGGCGGCGGCCGCAAGAGGGCGCAACGAGTCGAGTGCGGAAATAGCAACTGATCGTAATTTTAGTGAAATCAGGGCAACGCGGCCGCGGACAGAAATAGAGACTATGGGCGGCGCACGCGTCTTCGCGCTGTCAATTTCGTCCGGATAGGGCGCACGATTCGCGCTGCTGTGGCCCGTGGCGAAGCGCCCGCTCGGGACCGGAGCCCACGCCCTCGCGAGTGTTCTTCCAGACCTCTGTTGCGTAATTTTAAGAATCCGATAATAGTGTGAATTCTTACTCATATGATGTATTGTTTGTGCCAAATTGAAAGTGCATACCGCCGTATTTCACAAGTGGAACACCGCTAGCAGACTCGTCGCATAAATACAAGGCAAGTATTTTGATTTCGTTTCTATTCCTGTCGAGAAATCTAGTTAACAATTAGGATATAATGAGACATTATTAAAAATACATCAGTAACATATTAAAATTGTGTGACCGGAATTAAATATAATAAGTATGTGAATAGTTTCGATATTTTGGGATATGAGAGGCGGAATAAATGGGTCGAAGCGGCGTCGGTGACGGCGAGTCGACAACGGCCGCCCGCCCGAACGCCCGCCCGCCTAGCCGCCCGGCCACAGCTGCACATCACAATATTTCTGTGCAACTGGCTATGCACAAAACTATAATCTTATTTAAGTAAATATAAATTCACAAAGCTTTACCGAATTTTATAATGAGGAACAATAGAGATATGACATTGCCGTTGAAAACAACACAAATGCAATAAATAAATGTTCAAAATGTATATGATAATGGATGTCTATCAAGAGTCGCTAAAAGGTTTCTCTTAAAAATCCTATAGTTATGCTCTCTTGTTGTTATAGAATTGTTATAGAAAATAAATTTATTAAGAAAATTGTAGGCTTCTATTAACAATGTACAAAGGCTACATAGGTCAATCGAGAATAATTCAGTTTTTTTTTTAATAAATAACATTATACTTTTAAAAAGGTGATTCATCTCATTTTAATTATGAAATCTGTAAAATCATATTTATGTGTCTAAGATAGAAGAAGCCGAATGCGTTTTTATAGCGTAGCAAAGCATTTTAATTACATCTAAGTGTTGGACGTTGTTACCAAGAATTGTTTATTTAGAAAGAGTTTAATTTCAAGAGATTTGTTGATACCTCTGCTTATGCGTTTTGTTCACGTTTATACGAGCATACGCTTGAACATTCGTTATTTCAACGAAATCTATAATTATTTAGCAGTTTTGTGAGTTCATTTTATACCTCCTTGAGTTAATGTAATTCGTAAAAACGAATAGTTATGTCACGTGAATTCATTGCGTTCACTAAAATATTATTTACTAGCTTTCGCCCGCGACTCCGTCCGCGTGGAATTAAAAAAACAAAAGCAAGTAGCCTATGTGTTCTTCCAGACTATCCTCTACATCTACACCAAATTTCATCGGGATCCGTTCAGCCGTTTAGGCTACAAACTCTAACAAACATCCATCTATCCATCCATCCATCCATCCATCTAAACTTTCGCATTTATAATATTAGTTAGATTAGTTAGATAATATTAGTTAGATATATGGTTTCTTTGCTGCATTATTCAAGATTACGTATTGCTTTATAAAACAATCAAATATGTTGTTAAAGATCCTATAAGAGTTAAGTAGTCGAATCGTACGTAGTATTTTATTAACTAAATCGCGGTATACACTACACATTTCGCATGTTTTTAAATTGTCAGAAAAATATTCGTCTCATGCCATGAACCCATTAGGAACTTCTGGGAATTTTGCAATACCTTTTGATTCTACTGAAAATCGATTTCACACGCGACTTCTAAGAAGTTCCTATCGCAACTGGTCCACAGGCGTAGATATTGCTGTAATGTTTTTTTCAACATGTCTAGTTAATACTTCAACACTGCATGTTGGTAACAAATCAGACAACGAAATTTCTTAGTGAAGCTAAAGAATTATGAAAATTGGCTCAATAATTTAACCTTGTAGCAATGAACAATTTGTTAAGTATAAATTCCGCTATATCACTGAAACAATAAAAAGTGCCGGTGATGAAGAAGAAAAGAATTCTTTAGTTTGTGATAAAAATAACTGACCCGTGTTCAATAGAGGCCATTGCTCTATATCTCCAGTCGTCAACGCAGTTTCTGACACACGCCGCGTGTAGTTTATGTGCAAATAACAAATTTACGACAGCTCTGTTTACTGATTAATGAACATGACACAATTACGTACTTGTAATTCGCAATTTGGTCTATTGACATAGTTATTTCTTGAGATTAAATTATTAGAAAATGTGGCATAAATCTGATTTTTTAAAGAGAGAACTTGATTTTCACGTGTCTTTATCTTCCTCTACTATGAATATGATTCTATCTCCAGTTAGTTGCACTAATTTGTCTAACATAATATAGTTTCTGAATATTGCCGAAGTTAGTTGTAATTACATTTGATCAAAAAGCAGGTTTTCACGTAACTTTAATTACTTAATCTCCAAATAATATTCATAGTCCATACCCATATTATATTTATCTACTGTTCGTGTATCTATAGATGTTGAAAGGGCGAGGCCGGGACCCCCGAACTGCGGTGCCCCCTACACCGACTCTGTCAATCCGGTCGGTAGGGCGGCCGCCGCTGGCCAGGCCGGAGCCCGACTACGAGGTCGTGGAGTTCCCAGCCGAGCAATATGTCAACGCGAAGCTTCAGCCCCCGCCCCCGCCGCCGCCCAGACCACAAACAGGTTCATTTTCTGCTACCGACTGTAAAACTTTCGTACGCTATATTTTCGGCCAACTCCTAACAAATTCTAATTTATCTAAATTGTTAATACTACCTTAGTTTATTATGCTTTGTAACATATTGTCTCGCTTTGTCTCTTGTATGCAGCTAACAACAACATAGCAAGCAACGTTCTTTCGACGTTGCGTTTACAGTTTTCTAATGTAAACAACAGGACAAAACATCCTCTTGTTCATCACATTTAGAACATAGTAAGCTAAAATGATAGACTTTCTTGTTTTGGCAATGTTATAAACAACTGTCCAGGTCACCCTACGGAGGCGGGCGCGTCGTGCGGACTGTGCGGCGGCGGAGGAGCGCGCGTGCGCTGCGCGGAGTGCGGCCGGCGCGCGCTCTGCGCCTCCTGTGACGACATGTACCACCGACACCCTAAGCGACGCCATCATCAGCGTCAGGTTATATAAAATATCACACGGTTACATACTATTCCCAGCACTCTATTTGTGACGTCAACAATGTGAACTTCTTCAGTCTTCAAAAAGCCCAAGAACTTGTATTTCGCCAGACGCTACTTTGTTTACTCACCTAGAATAGAGGCTGACCGAAATAGTATTTCAGATATATGCTATTTTAACTTGGATTTAGTCACTGAGGGAGATCAATCAATAAATTATCGATTTAAAAATTAATAATGCAAACTTGTATGATTACTTGTAATAAAAACAAACGAGTTAATGAACTTACATTATTAGACAACAAAAGCGCAAATTGTATACAATCTAATAAGCAGAATATTGGCATCACACCAACAATATAAATATAGCCATTATGTTGCAAATACCCAATAGACAAATTCTTTTTAAGGATCAATCGTAATAGTAAAATAATTTAGAGTCGTCATTAAGTTGGGGTTTGGCCAATATTGTATCTTCACAAAGTCGCTCGATACTTGCTGTATACTAGACAATATCATCAACCAAATAAAATAATTAGTTGAGATATGCGAATAAATCACATTGGTTCAATCGGAGTGTATTCAAGGTCACAATGGAAAATAAAATTACTTATTTAAGTATTTTTTTCAATATAGGCTTTGTCGCAGTCTCAATTACTTGACGAACGGCCGCCACTACCGCCAAAGACAGGCCCTCCGGTACCTCCGCCCAGAAAACATAAGGTATCATTAAAATAGACCTATATCCAGTTAGTATCACTTTTAAAAATGAGTCATTAAAAAAAGTTGTAATAATGTTTTATTATTATACAATACTCGCTTTCGTCCGCTACTCCGTCCGCGTGGAATTCCAGACTATCCTCTTCATTAATATTGAATTTCATCGAAATTCATTCAGCCGTTTAGGCTATAAACTCTAACAAACATCCATCCATCCATCTAAACTTTCGCATTTATAATATTATAGTATGATTGTAGATCTCGGGCGAAAGATTGAGCGCAAGCCCTAGATTGCCGACGCCAGACCAACGTCGTGCCACACTGACATCGATATCAACGAATGACATGGCTATGTTACACGACCCGGCGGCGCCCAATCCGAACCACTTGAAGTCGCGAGCGCAGGCGCACTTGCAGATGTCCCCGCCGCCGCAGCTCGGCACCATGCCATACCTGTCGGCGACCATGCACCACGCACAGACACCTGTCGCGTCGGCACACGAACAGTCCAACACACTTGGACACGTTCCCAACGCATGGGGACGACAACGAACCTCGCTTCCGGGATTTATTCCACCGAACATGGTACATTTTATAATTTCTTACGTATTAAGTAATTCTTACATATTATGTAAATTAATAAAAAAATCTGAAACTTCAAATCTTTAAATGATAGAAATAGCCATAACATTTAAGAAGATAAAAACAGACATAGTGCTCAGCTGTGGTTTACATGACATTATTAAACCCTCTAGGGGACGTCTTTGTATTATAGACACTAAACTAATATGAATAGTGATATTAGAATATGTTTAATTTTATAGGTATACATATTACTAATTATAGGTACAACCAATGCCAGTCCCGACATGGGAGGGTTCAAATGGACCTCACCCATCGCAATCTTGGAATCGACCATTACGGCGAGGTGCCTCTGTGATGGAGCTGGGCATGGGTCCCCCCGCAAGCGGGGCCGGCCCCGCGTGCGCCGGCTGCCCGCACTGCCTGGCGCAGCCCTGGCGCTACGGGAGCTGCGCCAGCCTCGATCACGCCTGGGCCGCGCCCCCCGCCTGGCCGCACGCCTGCTGCCCGCCCGCGCACGCTGCACACACGCACACGCACGCACACGCACACGCGCACCCGCCTCAGACCCCGCAGCCCTATCGTAGAGGTACATTTATATCACAAACAGTAAAGCAAAACTACCCTTATTATTAAAGCCATTACGATAAAAAATTTAGTCATTCTATATATTATCATATTTATTACTCTATGTTTTTAATGTATATATTGTTAAAATCTTTTGTGTACATTCTCCAGCGGAAAGTCGAGCAGTGTCGAGGGCGGGATCGCGCGCCGGGTCCCGCGCGGCGTCGCCAGCGATGAGCGTGCGGTCTCGCGCCTCGCGGCGACCTCGCCACCGCACGCCCTCCCCGCCGCCCCTACCCTCCAGCGACGCTGACTCGGAGAGCGAGCCGGACAGCGACCGCAGCCCCGCTAAACAGCAGGAGAGCGAAGAGGAGCAGCTGGGACCGCCGCCCTCGCCGCCGCGCGCCGCCTGGCACTGCGAGCACTGCACCTTCCTCAACGAGCCCGGCGTGCGCGTCTGCGTGGTCTGCTGCCGCACGCCCACCGTCACCCCGAGAGTCGTCGACTCTACTGTTACTGTACAAAATGATATGAAGAACCTCAACATCTCCGGAGACAGAGCTCCATCTGTAGTAGGATCCAATGGAGACGCAACTATTAATATACACGGTAAGTACCTATGATATATCGTTACTATGTTATCTAAATTATTATCAGACTATTGTATATTGTACAAATATTTCAATCTTTAGTTGCAACTAAAGAAAAAAGGAAAACGAAAAAAGAACGTACATCTACAGCTTGTGGACCTTCACCGCCGCGAGAGGATCGTCCTATTCGCAAAACTGTGAGCGTGGTGGCGACCCCGGCGAGAGAGGAGCCGAGCTCAGCGGGACCGGCGCGGGCACGGCACGACATGGCGGTCGGACCCTCGCCTCCTAAAGAAACACAAACTCCAACAATCCGACCGTCGCCGATCAGAGCTAGCACCCCTCGGGAGTATAAAACGGAAAAGCACAGCGTATCAGTTGGTCCCTCGCCGCCACGCGAGATCAAAGTAACGACACTCCAAGTACATAACTCGTCTCACATCACCACCGGAAACCAAAAAAAGTCCACTGGCACATCCCCCCCGCGAGAAACTCGTATTGACACACCGTCCAGTCTGTTCTCTTCTGGTTCGAGCCGCGCCAACGTCTCCAACACCGGCACTTCCCCGCCGCCGCAAAGTATATCTACTCAGGTAATGGTTCAATCAGACTTTACATTAGTATTCCGTAGATACTTCTATAATGTTTTGTCGAACTAGGATTATTTGTTTGTTTATATTGAATATTGCAGACATACGAAGTGGCGGAGGTGAGGGTGCGGGAGTGGGAGCGCGCGCCCTCAGTGGCGGGGTCGCGCGCGCGCCGCCGGTACCGCGAGGAGGGCCCGCGGGAGCGCTCGCACAGCCGCCACTCGCTCTCTAGTGATACACGGGTAAGAACAATACTCGTACTATCGATCTTGACTTCTACTTTTGAAATATCTAAATATACCTTTGATCGCTCCAAGCACTAATTTATTGGTACAAACTGATATAACTAAAAAAAATTGTTTAGAGTTTAATTTGGAAAGTGTAGAAGTTATATTTTTTGTATAGGATAGCGAACGCAGCGTGAGGACGGGTGGGGGTGGTGGTATGGTGCCGCTGGATGCGGCGCGCTGGGAGCCGCGCGACAGCAGCCCGGGCGGGGAGTGGAGCGGCAGCGAGCGGCGCCGCGCGCGCCTCACGCGCCTCACGCGCCGCGCCTCGCACCTCGACCTGCGCCGCGAACGACCCTCCAGACGCTCCAGTATATACGGATCCGAGGTATCATTCTTTTTACAATTCACAATATGTTATTGTCCTTTTTGTAATCACTCAATCAATGTATAGACTTTGATGTCGCACATCATCCTTTTTGGTAATAATAATCCGCGATTCTATTACTGTAATGGTTTTGTTCAACAGGCGCCGTCTCCTGAACCATTCACCGGCAACAGAGCGGTATCACTGGAAGCTCTAGCGGGTGCGGGCGCTCGGCGGGAAACCGAAAGGGGATTAGAGCTAGCGAGGTTAATGGGCGAAGCTGAAAAATTGGGCTTCAGTGCGGCGGAAGTGCACGCAGCTTTAGCTCAGAACCCTGCGGCCCCCATAGCGTGGCTGAGGGAGCGCTGGCCGAGCCTGTGCGCGGGTGTGCGCGCGGCCGCGGTGCGCCTCGCGCCCGGCGCTGTTGTCAGCGAACGCGACGCCAGAACGGCGCTGGCTCGCCATCGTGGCGCCATGTGGCCCGCTGTCACCGATTGCGTTGAAAAGTGGCGACGACAGGTAGGTATCTCCATTAATATTAACATTTTTGGAAATATCCTAAAACGCTGTTACTAACACAACAAACTTTTTTTCCAGACTGAAGCATTGGGTCTAGGAAGTGAAGGTCGTTTGCGGGGACATGTATGGGGTTCACCGTCCGGTGTGGAGGACGACGCAGTTCCTCCGATCGACCGCTCTCACCGCTATCGCGGTAATCTCATAAAGAAACAAAACTAGTACTTTATCACTGACCCGCCGTCTCGTCTCATTTACATCATCATAACCTTCACATTTACATTTCAGCCGAAGAAAGTTCAGATGAGTATGAAATCAGCCCAGCCTTGATTCAAGACGACGACTGGATGTATTTACCTCTAGAAACCGTCAATAACAGTTTTTATGAACATTCTCCTACCAAAGAACAGATAGACTCCCCTAACCCCGAAACAGAAGACATAGCACAGAAGTTAAAATCACTCCTAATACAAGCTGGAATTCCAAATATAAATGAGCAACTACTATTGAAAGGTTTATTGGCGAATCAGAGAAATACTGAAACGGATACTCTACCGAACACACAAAATACCGACAATAATCAAAAACAAAATTCTAACGACTTTGTTCAATCTGAAAATGATTTCATAGATGCTTATAATGCTTTAACTAGATTAAGTCCATTACCTAACATAAGTAAAGCAAATGAGATAGTACACACTGAACAGAATTCAAATAACAATAAAGATAGTGATATTTTATCGAAAGAACAAGTAAACATGCACGATTCTAATGAAAATAAGAAACCGCGAAAAAACACAAATTCTATACCAACGTCGGAACAAAATTTAAAAACAACACAAAAAACACCGCAAACACAAAGCTTGACTAAAGAGAGTCAAAATAGTTCTGTTGATAAAATTCCACAACACAAACATGATACCAACACTAATTCTCAGTGTACAGTAAAAATGTCGAAATCACCGAAAAGAACAACTGCAAAACAAAATCAGCGGGTCAAAAAAAAGCTGGAATCTAGTGACAGTGAATCACATGAAGATGAAGAAAAGACAAACAATTTAAGTGACATGGTTGATAATACACAGAGATTAATACAGCAAATGAAAAATGAACTGAATTCCGATATGAACTCACTCGACAGCCGAACTAACAGTAGAAGCGAGAATAATTTGAGCGCTAATGATTCCGAATTATCATCAGAGAAAGAGTCTTCATATGATGAGAGATCAGAGAGTGAATCGGAAGACATATCTTCTGATGAAAGTGAAGGTGTAACATCTAACACTGAAAACAATAATTTGGCGAAGACTACAACGGTTACCAGAACGAGTTCTGAGGATAATGAGCAATTTGAAGAGGCTATTGACCATTTAGACCTTGAAATTGAAAATCCAATTCCACAAAATGACAATTTAGAATTTCAACAAAGAAACATAGAAATTTTAGATTCAATAGCTAAGAGTTTGCAGGAAGAATATTTATCGGAGAAAGAGGAACAAATGAATACGCCCCGAAATGACCATGAAGATTTTAACAATAACCTATTCAGTACTGTAAATTCGTTTGAAGAAATTTATGAACAACTAACGGAAAAAAATAATTCAACAAAAGTTAATACAGATCAACTAACGAAGTCATCAGAAAATAATAATGCTGCTTATTATTCCGTAATTCAGAAACCTAAACACAACAAACAAGAAGTAAAATTTGTTACGTACAATCCACAAACAGCGAATGCCTACTTACTATCACAAAATACTATAATGTTACATAATGCAATTATTGAAGATATTAATAACGAAATAGAGATTGAGACCAATGATTCAATAGATACTATTGGTCCTAGTGTTTTAATAGTTTCAAATGAACATCAATCTGAAGATAATTCTATGGGATCTAATATACCAAAAGATTATAATATTACAATGAACAATAACTCAAAAGGTTCTGAAACTTTCACAGAGATTGTTATAAATTCTACATCTGTAGATAACGCTAGTGTATCTACTCCGACAAATAATATATCTACAGTAACCTCAAACGGTGGAGAAACAGAAGACCAGAAAACCGATATTAATTCAAACATTCAAGAAAACAGTGCAGCAACAGATAATGTAAGTCCAAAAGAAAATATGGTGGATGATTCTGAAAACAAAAGGAATAATGACAAAAATGCATCAAATCCAAATCCTAACAAAGGGGGGTTGAAAGTCAAGAACTCATCATATAAAGGTATTTTTAACAAATCTAACATACCTAAATTAGTAAAAGCTTTGCATAATAATAAACAAAAAGTTGAAAAAACTTCTCCAAAATGTTTATCCTCGAAAGTACCAGTACGACGTACGTCACTTAAACACTATCCTGCACCAGCCCCTCCAAACGGACATTTCGGTAATGTTCAGAATGGAAATGTAAAACAGCTGCAAACTAAATTATTAAATAACAAAGTACAAAATTCAACAAACATGTCAACGGAGGTAGAAGTGAAACCATCAACATCAGCAACCTCCACTCTTGGCAAGAAAAAACCAGCTCCGTTACCACCAACATCGGTGGAACGTAAACTTAAAACTCCCACGGAAGAAGTACAGGATAAGGAAAAGAAACATTATTTCCGCGAAACTTGCCGCACAGAAGACGAGTGGACGGACAGTGACGATGAGGAACCTCAAATGCCCGTTACAAGAGAAATCGACGAACCTGAACCGATTCCCGTATCACCACCTCCACCTATTACAATGCGCCGAGTGTCAGGTCAATTAGTTGACTTAGCAGCCATACGGCTACCCGAAGGTTCACCAGAGGTAACTTTAAAAAAATGTAATTATGTAATGAATAAATTTGTTTTATGTAAATAAATAAAAATATAAAATGGTTTTTACAGAGGCAAGCAAGAATGTTGCTAGCAGAAGGAGCGACAGAGAGTTGGGAACAAGCGCAATTAGCCGTAGAATTAATAACGAGGGGAATAAACCCTCCATCTGCTCTTCTGGCCGCTTTAGAATGTGTCGATCTCGATTCTGCTCTAGCTTACTTACAGCAGGATTGTGAATTATGTGCCTCGCGACTTCCTGAGTATGAAGTTAGTATTTTATGCAGTTTAAACAATTCTATTTCATCTATTTAGTTGAATTTTAGATATGTTACGTATATGGTAAGTGTTTATTAAATGTGAATGTTTCCGTTTTCAGATGGTGTCAATGTTGCGTTGTACTCACAGATGCTGCAGAGAGTGTGCGCATCATTACTTCACAGTGCAGATAACAGAGCGCAGCATAGCGGACTGCGTGTGTCCTTACTGCAAGGAGCCGGAACTGGAGAACCTGCCCGAAGACGCATGGCTCGAATACTTTGCACATTTAGATATATTGTTAAAGACATTACTTACCATTGATGTGCACGAATTATTTCAGAGAAAGGTAAATTTATTAATAATGCATAAATAAAACATGTTTCTCATGATGAAATCTAGCGAATTAACGAAGGTACAGCAATATCCTCTTTTTGCTGTCTTCTATTTGGCTAGTTTGAGCCGGTATTATATTAATAACTATTTTCAGCTAAGGGACAGAACTCTCGCTCGTGATCCAAACTTTAAGTGGTGTGTGGAATGTTCTTCTGGCTTTTTTGTACATCCCAAACAAAAGAAGTTACGCTGTCCAGAGTGCAGATCTGTGAGCTGTGCTTCTTGCAGAAAACCGGTGCGGTATCATACTTTATTGTTTAATTGGAATTAAAAATTACCTTAATTGCGAGTACTTTTCTATTAGCGGTACAAAGCTATTAGCATTGTTAGGCAACAAAAAGTGACAAAAATTGTATAATTTTCAGTGGTCTTCTAATCATGAGGGACTATCATGTGAACAGTACACAAAGTGGTTGGAGGACAACGACCCCGAGCGGTCAGTGGCGGCCGTGCAGCAACATCTCAAAGAAAACGGTCTCGACTGTCCTCGATGTCATTTCAAATATTCACTCTCTAGGTACAACAATGTTCAATATTTCGCGCCTTAAAATTAACCAAGTGTAAGGACAAAAAAATACATTAAAGTGGGAGTAACATCTCGAAGACACACCCAATTAAAACTAACCATTGCCATTTTTTTTAATCGTTACTTATGTTAAATCGTTGTAAACATTTTTCAGAGGTGGTTGTATGCACTTCACTTGTACGCAATGTAAATACGAATTCTGCTACGGATGCGGCAAGCCGTTCACGATGGGCGTGCGATGCGGTCTCAGCGAGTATTGCGCTAAACTGGGCCTGCACGCGCACCACCCGCGGAACTGCCTCTTCTACTTACGAGACAAGGAGCCTCACGAACTACAAACTCTACTACAGGTAAGTAAAAAAACTTTTTAAGAAGTTCTCTATACAAAACCAGTTTTATAATACTCATATGTGCCTATTATTACAGATGAACAACGTTACTTACGAAACAGAACCAGGTCCTGGCAGCACGGGCCGATGCCCCGTACAATTGCAGAGGGAAACTCCAAGCGGTCTAGTTGATGGTACTTGCGGAAGCGAATCCTCACCGAATAATGCCGGACTTTGCAAGTGAGTACTTTCATAAAATCGCACTGTAAAATTCCAATTTACTAAAGAACACAACCAATTTAGTTACGCAAAATGTATACGTAATGCAGCCCGAATGCTATAAGACGTTGGCGTGTGCGAAGAGGAGGGAGCGGCGGTGAGCTTCAGATGTGCTTGCAGGAATCATTACTTGGAGTATCTGAGCCGACTGGTGAGAAGCCGGGCCGTGGACCCGCTGCCCATCCTCGGCGTGGACGACCTAGAGACGCTGGTCCGGCGCGCGGCGCTGCGTCTTCCGCCGCGGCCCTACGGCACACTAGAGGGCCTCTACAAGAGGGGCCTTATCGAGGTGTGTTTACGCGCGCTCTACTTGCAGGATGCACTACGTGGAGTACCTGGCGGGTTTGGCGCGCGCTCTTGACCCCATCCCCATCATGGACGTGAGCGAACTGGTGGCGGAGTTGCGCCGACGCGCGCTGCCGCTGCCCGAGCGCGGCCCATGGGACACCGACCCCATTTACGCGGGGATGTGCGCCGAGGTAACCAACGCATGTCCACAGAGACGTGACACTGGACGACATGTAAATGCTCTTTTGGAAATATGACAACAGAGTAACATGTTATTACACATCAGGGTAAGGTTAGGTGCACTTTCAACTTCACATTTCATATCCCAACATGAACAGCACATCGGCAAAAAATATATTGTTTTATTTCATGTTTATTATCGCACATGTGTGCTATATAACAGGTGTACCGGTATAAAATATTAATAGATACTAGCTTTCACCCACAACTCCGTCCGCGTGTAATTAAAAAATGGAAAGTTAGTAAATAGCCTATGTGTTCTTCCAGACTATGCTCTAGATCTAAACAAATTTCATCGAGATCTGTTCAGCAGTTCTAACAAACATCCATCCATCTAAATTTCTCATCTATACTTCTATACTTCACATTTTTTTTGTTGCCTAAGATGTCAGCAATTACAGCATATTTTTGAATAAATCTTTATTTAATAAAAAGCTCTACACTTACGTCACGCTTTAGGCTATATATTTTCACGCCATCAGACTTAGGGGGTAATATTTTGGATGAAAACTCTAATGTGGGAAAGAGATCATAAGTTGCTGCCAACATCAAGGAAGCAAGATTGCCATGGTTTCTCATCATGTCATGTAATTTTGACATTTGCAACTGATAATTTGACAAATGTAAACAATAAAATAAAGTTTTTATAATTTCACGCGGATGAAGCCGCACGCGAAGAGCTAGTTTCACAGAGTACTTTGTAACATACTGAAATAGTTTATAATAAAGACGGTTTCCCTGTCAAGTGTAGAGTGTACCGATAAAATGTTTTACGAAGTTACGCCTTTGTCAAGTATTTAATTTGATTTTTTTTAATTTTTTAACTTTCCTCTAAAATGGTATCAATGTCTCTAATTTTAGGGAATGTCACAAATCCATGTAACACATACATCGTTATTCTGAAAATTGTGAGAATCTAGGTAATTGAAAGCAATATTTCTGCAGGTGTGATCAAGTAATGAAAAGGCAACTATTCGTTAATAATTATGCTAAATGTTGCATACTTATCTTTGTTAATTTTTAACTAACGTGTCATATTTCAGAAACTTTCACAATTAAAAATTAACAACATAAGTTTAACCAATTTACCTATTTTGCAGATCGTTCGAGAGAAGATTCCCCTCGATTAGATAAATTCCTCATTAAAATTTTGCGAAACATGTAAAGAATGATTTATTATGGACTTAAATAATTGCATTCTAAGCATCATTGTTTTATAATTATTATGAAGCCTGTTTATAAGTAACTTAATGAAAAGGAGTGGATTTTTAATTATAAGCGTTTCATATTTATTTCATTTTATTTATTGATGTAGAAAAATTATTCATATTTTATTTTAAATACACAAATAAATGTATACTTTACAAAGATTTGTTTTATTTAACAAATGTTCAGATAACAATAAATGCTATCTATCTATCTATTTCTTGTTTATGGCTCTCCCTCAGCGGGTTAGGCCAGTATCAAGTGTAAATGCTATCTTCTTGCAAAGTGTTCATCCATGTGCCTTTTATCACGCTGTATGTAATGTCTGTTAGAATGGATGCGGCTTTCGAGGGAGTCTGGGAGAGCCCGCGCTTCATGTCGCGAAGACCGAGGAAGATTCGCCTTCTTTTCTGAAGCGTCCTTTTCCGCCAACTGTTCAGCAACGCGGCGGCCGCGCTGTATCTCGCGCTCCGCCCCTGCAGCTGCCATTTCCGCTAACTTGGCAGCCTTTTCCTCTTCACTCATACCTATCCTCCCTTTGCTTCTGATATCTTGTTTTACCTTCTGTGTCCTATTATTACGATCATATGATGATGTACTTTGTTTGGTACTCCTCTTGTATTCTTCCTCGCTTGAGTCACGACGTTTCTCTCTACTATATTTTCTATCTGTGGTCATGTCCCGTCTGTGTTTCTTTACATTCTCTTGCTCATAATCATCTTCATGTTCAGACTTTCTCTTATGTTGTGGTTCATCTGATTTACATTCTTTGTTTTGTTTTCTTGTATGTCTTGAATCTTTCTTACTTTCCTTTATTTCTTCTTCAGAGACATCAGAATCTGAATTCTTTTTGTTTTTGTGTTCTTTTTTGTTTTTCTTCTTCTTTTTCTTGTTTTTTTTCTTCTTTCTATGTCTGCTCTGATCTGAAGACGAATCAGAGGAAGAATCATCATCTGAATTAAGCAAAGTTTTTAGATCAACCCCCTTTTTTGCTCCTAAAGCAGTTAATTTTCCTGCTAAAATATTATCCAGGTCATTGTGTTTCTTCTTCGATTTCTTTTCATCCTTTCTCATCTTTGATTGATCCTAAAATAAATGTGATAATTTAAAAATATAAAAAAGACAATATCAATTGTCTCCCATGTATGAGTAACTCCAATAAGTAATATCTTCTACAAATGGAACCCACACTACCTATTTGGTGCCAATAATATGGTGCTATTTTAAGTACTAAAGCTTATGTAATGTGTTTTAGCTCAGCAAGCATTAAAGCATATGACAAAAGAACAGCAACTGTTGTAAAAATGTTACTAAATTAATTAACATAATAATAAAAAAATTACTTGTTCTTTCCGTAATAACTCGGTAAGGCGACGTCGTTGAAGAGGGTTATTCAATAGTGCTGCTCTTGCAGCTCTTTCTCTCTCCTTAATCAACAACAAGGGGTCTTCTCTAAGTTTCCTGACTAGATCAACTTGTGTATCGCTAGACATGGCTGTCATACTGGAGCCAACAACTCTCCGAGCCACTGCTGGTATAACATCTTGTGTATCTTTTTCTGCCTGATCATGATTACTATCAATAGATTTGCCAAGAAGATAGTCTTCCTGTTGTATCTTTTTATCTGGTTTCTATAAAAAATATGATAATATTTTAATGTTTCTTATAGTGATTACAAAAGAAATATTATCAAGTAAGCAAAGATACACACATCATACATCCAATGTAAACGGTTATCATTGGGCGAGCTGCCACCACCAGCAGTACGTTTAGCTATTTCATTTAACTGCTCTCTGTCCCTCTCCTCGGCACGTTCCCGCTGCAGTTCCGATATCCGTTTCTTTTCCTGTGCCGCCGCTTGTTCCGCTTTCCATACTCGTTCTTGATTTTTGTAATTACTGGGATGCCAAGCTTTCTTGGTATTCTGTAAATGAAACCAAAAAATATAGGTTAAATTGAAGAAAGTGAATATAAACGTGAACAGGAAGAATGGTTTTACCAAGTCTCCGCCACCCATTATTTGTGTATAGTATAATACAGCAAATTGTCGAAAGCGCAGGATGAAACCAGATAAATATGCCTGATCTCAAAATGGAACAAAAATAACAGATACACAATAAACGAAAATGCTTTGAAACACAAACATAACTTTTAGTAATCAATATGACATATGCTGACATTGACACTTGTCACATGACGTTAACCACAGAACACACATTTGACACAGCATGAACACACATTCGCTGTCGAAGTTAAAATTCATGGCACTGCAATTCAATATAAAGTAATTTATATTTTTATCCAGGTTTGTGAAAAAGTAAATGGAAGAGAACATGTTCCGTAACAATTTAACCAAGGTCGGTCCAAGGTTACTTATTTTGAGCGCTAGATGGGATTCAATTATTGTAAAAGTTTTCGCGTGTTTCAAGTATCTCCAAACGTCTTTAAGATTTCAGTAATTATTAAGTCGTGCATTTGAATCAATGGTTTATGGAATTAAAACACATCATGATAGATCAAACCCTTATTAACACGATGCCCGAGACCCGAAAACACGCGCATCATAATTAATTTAAATAATATTCTGGCAACATTATGTGTTTTTAGATAAGTTTTTCGTAATATTTTTTGCCACAAAATAATATTTCATATAATGACTAATCTCCATATAAGAGTAATTTGTCATTTGTATTTTTTTATAAAAAAAACTTACGCTATACCTAACCTAGAGGTAATAGGTACGTTTTTCGCTTGAAAGCACAGGATTTAGGTCTAAACTCTGGATCTATTACCTACAATATATTTTGTAAGAAGCGAGGTCGGTCATTCAACCTTCTTGAGTCCATTTCGTCTTCCCCGACTAGACTGGCGTGCCGCCTTGACTGTCGGGTCAACGACTCCACTCTTACTTACATAATTTCTTTTAACATAAATAGATATGTACTATACAATGGATAGGAGCTAAGGGGCTTAAAAGTTAATTAAAATAATGCAACATATTTATTAATTACGTCATAAATTTTACAGCGACAAAAACCTACACAAAGGAAGCTCTATTTTTGTGATTATGGTTTTATATAATCGTTTCCTCACAGAACACTTATTTACTCTTCTAGCATCTCATTAAGTTCAAACCATTCTCATGATGAAAAGTCTTTAACTTTAATGTCAGCTTACAACGCTGGCAGTCATTTGCCTTATTCTACTTATGCATACATGGTTGAACATACTAAATATGTATCCATTATTAAAAGGTCATTATTATCAGTCACTTTTTAAATATATTAATGCTTTATGTATTTAAGAATAGCAATTAAATAATCACGAATTCGTATCTTGTATAAAATATGTGTCACGAAAGATCAATAAATAGGTTATCAGGATGATGACAGTCAAAGTAATATACCTATATCCGTATAAACGACAGGTTAACTGTTAAAGACTAACATCGATTTGTTAAATCTTACTAATATTATGGATGCGAAAGTTTAGATGAATGGATGGATGTTTGTTAGAGTTCGTAGCCTACACGGCTGAATGGATCTGGATGACATTTCGCATAGATGCACAGTCTGGAAGAACACATAGGCTACTTACTTTTGTTTTTTTAATAGCACGCGGAAGGAGTCGCGGGCAAAAGCTAATATTCTCATAAAACGTGAATTTAGTCAGAGAAACTTCAATATTTATTTGCCATCCAATCTTATAGTAATGTCATGTCCCCAACGTAGCTTAAATTTACCCTTACTTAGGGGACTGAAAATCTTACTCACTTCATTCTGAACACTCGTATTATAAATGCTTAAGTTTTTATGGTTGTTTATAACCGGGTAATTCCATAATTTTACATTGGTTGTAAGTCTATGTGAACTTTAGCACACAAAATATAGTATAGAATAGCGTATAGGCTATTTCTCACTGTGTAAATACGGTTCCCGTGAAATCGTTTTTTCTTTGTTTTTGTAATAACTCCGCAAGAAAAAAAGGCTTTTTTTAATAATTCCATACAGACTTATGTCACGGGCAATAGCTAGCAAAGTTCGGTATTTTTGTATATGTTACACGTGTTCGGCGATATCTTTTAAATTAATTTAAGCTAAAATTTGAAAAAAAAAATAACTTGTTAAGAAACTTACATGTAACCTTGACACCACGATAATTGTGGCGTATTAATTATTATTACTGTATTATAGACGACGCCACGTGTAAAAAAAAAACTAGTTTCACATAAACATTTTTAATCATTTTATTTTTAAAGTCCATATAACTTTCTAGTGTTAATAATATGTTGATTATTATAGACTGATATTTTTTTTAATAACTCAATTTTTTACAAATCGTATATTCACAACTTAAAGTTATTTGTCAATGTTAAATGGTAGCTGATGACAAAAAATGTAATTTTGCATTATAATTATTATACAGGACAACGATGCGCGTTGAGCCGGCGCAGCGCACGGCTACACGAGCGAGGCGGTGGGGGTCAGTTGCGGTCGCGTTGAGGAAGGTTGAATCGGGCGCACGCGCCGGCGGCCTCCGTACCGCGGTTCCGAACGTTCGCTGACCGAGCCGCGCGTGTCGCCGCCTCGCCCGCACCCCCGCACCGCCGCTACCCCCCGCACACAAAGCACCCTGCACCCTCCGGCGACGCCCATTTAAACTTTCATATACTCATTTCCTACCTTACTTAAACTCTACTGTCACCTCATTTAGTGAAATATACCATGAAACATAATTTTATTAATAAATATGTATGTAATTTCATTAGCAAATCTATTGAATTGAAAAGTAATCAATTAAGAAAAAAAAACAGGTCCGATAGAGGTGTGATTTTTTTCTTCCTCAAACTGTCTTGAGACACTCAGGGATACATATTTAATTTAAAGGCACCTAGCTCATCAAAATATACAACCATTCTTACATACTTACAAAAAGCATGCATACATTTATCAAAAAAAAAGTACCTACTTGTATTCTAATTAAAAAAAATATTTTGAGACTTGTCGGCTATCCCAATAATCGTTGTAAGGGAGAGGCAGGGACTCGTATAGTCGGAGATCGGGGCCCATTTTAGGTCACTGGCGCCACCCAAGTCACACAGTTTAATCAAACATACAAACAAGGATCAACAACATGTAAGCTTAAAAAAAGTCGGAATTTAAAAAAATGTTTCTAAATGGGTATGTATTTATGACATTTAATGACCTTGTCCGGATACAATCTACCTAACAGCCACGTGTAACACATAAAAGGATCGTTCACCATTTCTTTTTTTTATGAATTAATTAATTCTCTTATATTAAAATAGGTAAAAAAACCTGACAATATGCTAAAAATAATATTGACTTAGTACCTACAACGTTCCGTTTCTTATATATTCGTAATAATCAATTAAGCTATTAGTCCAAAGACATTTAATAATTTTTATCTCTCTTTACTTTGGTATTCGTTGTTTTAGAATATTTTTTTCTATGTAAATCTGTATCTAGTTTGAATTCTTTATTTATTGTAATGGAGAAGAACTTTAATCCGATTGTCTCCTCTTACCGTACAATTTTACTTCATTAGATCCCATTATTCAGCACACTTGAGCATCTTATTGTCCAATAAGAGAAAGAGAGCACGTTTTCTTATATCCGTTGCAGATATGTTTCTGGAATATTCCCTTTTATATTTTTAATAGACTTGTTTCTAGTCCCGAGATGTTATTTTGTTACATATTCGAACGTTTATCAGTTAAAGCTGGAAATATTTTCAGTTCCAATTACACTGAGATTGAAAATATTTTTTTTTATCTAAAGAGTCTTGTATTTTTATCTGTATCATTTGGCACTACAATTTTGTTACATCGTTATCAGTTACGGGAACGTTATGCAATTTACTTACATAAAATCGATTAAACGTTATCGATATGTGTGCAAAATAAACATATCTAGTTAATATTATTTTTAATTTCATACTTACTCCTTTTATACTAATGTTAATGTTTACAGTTTCCCTTACTTTACCTACATAGAAATGTAATCATTAACAATTACTTAATTTTTATAAAGTTAAGTCCATAAATAATTTGTCAAGCCAGGTTATTAAAATATAAAAACACATTATCTAAATTTTATATCTTTACTTTTACAAATTTACTTTTACACGTAATAGAAAATATATTACGCACTCCATATTAAAGTAAAGATACTCTAATAATAATTACGGTATGCAGAGTCGGGCAACAAAAGGAATTTTCGTTTGGATCACATCGACCTTTATGCCATATACATTGCCCTAGACAGGCAGACATGAAGTATAGGTAGGGGGCGAGAACGGGGCCTGGGGGGCCGGAGGGATGGAGGAGTCACGCACGCGCGCTGCTATCGAGAGTTCACACGCGCTACGAAACCGCGGTGCGCCTCCACGTGGCGCGCCCGCTCGCCCAACCTTCAGCCGCGGCAGTCTGTCGCGTTTACACGTTCCACTATACCTATACATACATACTTGCATTATTATTGTTCCTGACCCAACACCAGCGGCTCCGTGTAAAATACTTTTGTATTCATGATTATTTTGTGATTTTTGTACATGATTTTGTTTCATTTGTTGAAATAATCAAAATATTTAAGCGGGTAGCTTTAGTGTCCTCTCTAGAAATGTAAAAATACAATTTAATAACGCTAAGAATATTAAATCACACAAAAATCAAGGTTTTTTTAATTCATCTAAATGTAGGCTAGGCTACCTATCTAAATAAATACAATTATAAGTATGTCGCGATCCTAAATTATTAATGTGTTTGTAATGAAAATTTGGATAGATTGTAGACCCAAAAAAGAAAAAAAAATCTTTGCCACATTGTGGTAACCTGGGCCTGGTTCAGCTGAACCACATGCAAGGAACACAACTTAAAGATAGGTCCAACCTACTTCTAGGAATAGCATTACATTTAAAAAAAAAGAAAATATTTATTTTGAATAAAATTTTAGTTTTCACATGAAATTATAAGGTAACGAAGAGGTTTTGCGTTAAACAAATACTTTGTAAAACGATCGGTTGCAAACCTAAGTAATTTATTTTATTGAGGCTCAGAAGATACTTTTGTGTCGTTACATTACGAGCCATCAAGTCGCTGCACAGCACACAGACACGGCACGGTGCGAGTGTGTCGACACGAGTGGAGCGCGTCAGCGGCACCGTGTCGGCCAGTGCCGGCTGTGCTGTGCCTGTGTGCGCGCCCAGCAGGCGTAGAGGAGAGCGGAGGACACTTGCGCCGGCTCCGGCTCGCGAATTCCGCATTCGGCCGTGGACCGTCAGCGAGCGCGCCGCCCAGCCGCTTGCTTCGCGATACGCAACCTACACCAACACTGACGCCATTGAACCGCGCTTGACGAATTATCAATCATCATTGCCTAATGATAGGTAAGTGTGCTATTATTTTTTATCACTCTAAAATATTTTTTTTAAGTTCCTTTATTTTAAATACATATATTTTTATTGATAATATATTTATATATATTTATACTAGTCTTTTCATTTGCGATATAAGTTATGCTGCGAATTTGAAATGTGTCGTATATTTTTTCATACACATTATTATTAAAAGTTTATAATTACTTATAATGTTTTAAAAACTATATAGACTGTAACTGTAATATACAACTATATATCTATACTGTAGATACAGTATAATGCAAACAGTTTTACATCAATTAGGAAAACCATACCCATACGCTACACATATAATATTAGTGTATTGCACGAGTCCACGAGTAAAACGAAAGTGGGGAGAGTGCGGCGTAGCGGGGGGAGGCACGGTGCGGATACGGGGTCGGCGGCCCAAACACGTGGAGGCGCGCACCGTGGCTTCGCCGCGCCGAAACCGCGGTACCGGCCTCCACGTGCAATCGGAGGACATTCACTCCGCCTCGTTCCTCGCTCCTCTCCACCCGTTCGCGCCCCTTTATGGCCCCGTATGTGCATCCTGATTTTCCTGATCGCCGCATGCCGTACACAACAGACATTGCACTGTGAACGGTCGTCGCGTTTGAACGCGCGAGTATTAAAATAAATATTGTATAATAGTCGTAGAACAAATAATGAGTAATACGCAGTCTCTTGACATCGACATTATTCGTTCGGCAGGTGAAGAGGAACGTATGCACCAGTGCGGGGAATGCGGGCTGACGCTGTCGACCCGCAGCGCGCTGACAGCCCACGCCCGCTCGCACCGCGTCGCCGCCGATGCCCACCGCTGCGACGTCTGCCACAAGACCTTCGCCGTGCCGGCGCGTCTCGTCCGTCACTACCGGACCCACACGGGCGAAAGACCTTTCGAGTGCGAATACTGCCACAAGATGTTCAGTGTTAAAGAGAATTTGCAAGTTCACCGGAGAATTCATACTAAGGAGCGGCCGTATCGCTGTAGCGTCTGCGGCGCTGCCTTCGAGCACTCGGGGAAACTCCATCGTCACGCCCGCATCCACACAGGCGAGAGGCCGCACGCCTGCCAGCACTGTCACAAAACTTTTATTCAGTCAGGCCAGCTGGTCATTCATATGAGAACGCACACTGGAGAAAAACCATACCGCTGTCCGGCGCCGGGTTGCGGAAAAGGATTTACATGCTCGAAGCAGCTCAAGGTGCACTCCCGCACTCACACGGGCGAGCGACCCTATACCTGCGACATCTGTTTGCGAGACTTCGGATACAACCACGTGCTCAAGCTGCACCGCTTCCAGCACTACGGCGAGCGCTGTTACCGGTGCACGGTCTGCGACGGTACCTTCAACACAAAGAAGCAAATGGAAGCTCACATATACAAAGAGCATGGAGCAGAAACGCCCCGAGCGGCCGCATCTCTGTCTACCGTCCCTGTGGCTGGCAACGGCAATCCGATGTGTGACCTCGTGAAGGTAGCCTTACAGCAGATGCCGCCGACGCCGCCGAGTTCGCCGCCGTCACCGCCGTGCACCATCACGATGATTCCCGCCGCGTCGCCGGCTCTCGTCAGCGCGGTCGGCCCCGCAGTCGATCCCGCGCCCGCCCCCGTCCCCATGCCCACCTCCAATCCATCCCCATCCCCTTCGCCCCCTACGACCAGCCTACAATTCACTCTCGCTCCTTCCTCTCTCCCGCCTAGAAAGCGAAAGCTTATTCCTTATCACGATTCGCTATCCGAGTCCGCGTCGGTGTCGGTGCCCGCGGTGCGCCACACATCAGTGATACAGTTCGCGCCGCCCTCCGCCGCCGGCCTCTCCTAGCATCACTTAGCATTCAATTTGTAATTAAATGTTACATTTAGTCGTAATACTTTATTATTATCGAAGGCTGTATATTATGACGGTAGCGTTGGTTAATTTGTATCGTTTTAGTAGGGTGTAAATGTGATTGTTGATTTGCAAATTTTCCAATTATGTCTGGTACATGCAAGAATGATTGTTTCTATCTATAACTTGGTAAAAGACTAATTAGTTCTTTAATTAGATTAATTGTAGCGTCATTGTTTATTAGAACCACTTTTGTATTTATCTTTTATGTGTTTACTCTTAAGTAAAAATAATATGACAAAACTTACTTTTTTAATTTATTAATACCTTATTCCTCTCGTTTACGAGAATAAACTTATAGTCTACCTACTACGGAAGTCATCAGAGTTCGTTGGAAATATTTCGTTATACGGTAACCAATGTTCTTATCGAATAAAATAATTGAGTCAACGGAAACACTAGTGGCCAGGTCAGTTGTTAAAATCCGAATAACCGGAACACATAGTTCGGTGTCTACGTTACTTCTACAAGAAATTTACGATTTCGCTATAACACCATAGGTAATGGCGTACATTGGACGAATCAAAAGGAGGTGGATTGTAGATGAGTGATTTCCAATTTAGTTTTACTTGGTCAAATAATTTGTCGGTCTCTACTGTAGTGGATCGAAAATCGAAACGAGGTAAACTTAAAAAAACCTGACTAAAAATATAAAATCTTTGTCATAACATAAGGGCCAAAATATCTAGTGATATGCAATATTTTAAATCTAAATCAATATATCAAACAATTTGCAACATTTATTTAATTGTTATTGTGCGTTACCTACCTACTTTTTTTTTGCCCCAGCTATAAATATTTTTAGCAAAACAAGTAACAAATGATCAGGTACGCAACAATTACTCCACGGTTTAAACATGATAATTTACGACTCGACAATAATTTACGTCTTATAAGGAAGTTTGGCTTTATTTCTTTATTTCTTCCGAATTTTTTCCATGTTGGAAATATAAACAAGCTATAATATAAGCAAATGATTTCTAACTTATAAAAATTATTTATTGTCTCAGGAGATATATATGTGGAATTTTGAAATTATAAAAATGGCAACATTTACTCGTGCAGCTGCCGTACCTTTATTGGTCAAAACAAGACGCTGTCAAGATAACATTGTTAGTTCATATATTTTACGATTGCCATAAAATTTACAATGTAATTATGGAATTTGTTATTACCATTACAAGAAATTAGTTCCCGTAGGCATTCCGTAATCCGCAATATAGCCAGGTATTCTTTTATTCTAGGCACATCATATATGATGATGTCATAATGCCATTTTGACCTCCAAGAGTCATACAGCCGTTGGCAATTTTTTGAACTAACAACTAACAATGTCATCTTGAAAGCGACATATTTTGACCAATGAGGGAGCAGCAACTGCAGATGTGAATGTTGCCATTTTTATTATTAACTTACGTGTATTTGTTACAGTGAATTCTAAACAAAATACTGAACAAAAAGTGTAAAGACCACCACTTCTTTGCTCAAATAATCTGAAAGCTGTATAAATCTGTGCAATGTATCAATTTAATTAGTAAACAATTACTAAGGGCACTCAGATTACAAGTTGCATATCATTGGCATTTTTGTGTTTTGTTTTCAACGAGGAGAATTTCGAAAGACGATGGGAATTTTTTGCTCACGGGTAACTCTAAAAACTAGTAGGCATTGTCAAAAACTGCCATAAAATCCAAAATTGCTAGTCGCAATAATATCAAAATAATTGATAAATGATATACCAATAGATAATGGAATATGGGAATTTACTAAATATTTTCTTAAAGGAAAACTGTTCGCAAGTTCCATACAAACCCAGCCCAGAATAATATTAAACAAAGACGCTAGTTACGATTTTTAATTTATATTCCTACATTTATGTTTAGACTCTTGTATCTTTGCATTATTATATTTTCAATTATAGATCATTTTTATATGTGTTATTTAAAAAATAAATAAAAAAAAACTAACTTCCAAATATAATACAGCTGACAACACTAAACTTGACATCTGACTTTGACGCTTTAACGACGCCATGTTTGTGCTGTAATGTCAAACAAATGAAAAAAAGCCGCCGGTTCTGTTTCATAATTCTTGTATTCCTACTCGACTTTGTATTGATCCTAAATTAGCGTAATAATCACTATCTAAAAATGGTAAGTATTAATATTGTTTAACTATGTGATGGATCAACGTAATAAAGTATACTTTATTTTTGATGCTTTGAAGTTATTTTGTTTTTATTATGATGTTTGATTAGATTTGTAACATTAAGCATTGTAATAACAAGAGTGTAATTCTCTAAAACATTAATATGAGGGTCAATTAAATTAAACAATGAATATTTTTTTCATTCCAGACGATCGGAAAGAATAATAAAATGCAACAGCATATTAACTATAGAGTAAGAGTTATTTTACAAGATTCAAGGACTTTCATAGGAACTTTTAAAGCATTTGATAAACACATGAACTTGATACTAGGGGATTGCGAAGAGTTCAGGAAAATTAAGTCCAAAAATAGCAAAACTGCGGACAGAGAAGAAAAGAGATCATTGGGTTTTGTGCTACTGCGTGGAGAAAATATAGTATCTCTTACTATAGAAGGCCCACCACCGCCAGAAGAAGGCTTACCCCGTGTACCTCTACCAGGCGGTATCGGTGGCCCAGGCGCAGGCCGGGCAGCAGGTCGGGGAGCTGGTCCAGGAGGACCTCCTCCTGGTCTTCAAGGACCAGCCAGAGGAGTTGGTGGCCCGTCACAGCAACATATGGCACCAGGATCACGAGGACAGCTCTCAGCACCTCCTCAGATGCGTGGAGGACCTTTGATGGGTGGTCCTCCGCCAGGTATGATGGGAGCACCTCCAGGAATGGGCCGTGGCGGCCCAGGCAATCGTGGACCACCGGGAATGCGCCGTTATTAATTCTAAGTGATGTGTAATTTTAGTACTAAGGTAAATGAGTGCATTTTGTGAATACACCATAAGCATCAGTAAGTTTGAGTTTAATTATAAAATTTTAGCCACTGACATATGCGAGGCACATGTTTAAAAATAACATACAATATGATTTAAGTATTTAGGGTTTATTAGAGATAAGTTTATTTATAAGGAATACTGAATTACTTTTACATTAAATGTTAATAAATAAAACTAAAAAAAGAATCATTTTGTCACTTTGCTATCTTCTGTCAAATTTTAAGTTTACTTAACTTCCAAGTAAAGTTTTGATAGAATGTCATATATAATCAATTAAAAAAAATGGGATGTTTTAATAGTTAGCTGATATGGATTTTCATTTAATCTTTGAATTAATACATCCGAGAAACAATTTAAAAAGAGGGATAACCAATGTTTTAAAGCAAGAGTTGCAGCAGTGATGTTTTACAGTTACCATAACACAATGTTGCAAATGAAGACAAATAATCGGCAACAAGCAAATGGCCACCTGATAGCTTAAATATTAGTGATCACTGCCTATAGACATCCACAATTAATTAAAAAATTGCTTATGCATTACAGGAGAGGTAGTATAGAAAATCCCATTCCCATTCTTTCCTTATTAGAAAACTAGCTGTTCCTGTGCAACTACATCCGCATGACATTGTAAAAACTATATTATTGTTTACATTTATATAACTTAATTGCTAATGTCGAAATTCAAATGCTTCAATGACAATGAAGGCCTTTGATGTTGGCTGAAATTTCTTCGTGAGTATTCATGGAAACCTTGCTACTATTGATAGTATTGTAGTTTTTGTTCCTTTGCCGCATGATGGATTTTTCCAAATTATTTATAAAGATATATAGCCTAAAGCATGTAGGTGTAGGGCTTTTTATTAAAAAATATACTGTGATGGTGACATCCTACGTAACGAAGTAGTGTGTGTTTATGCTTTATTATATTATTTACTATAATCTAAATAAAGTGATAAGTATAGATAGATGGTTAAATTGGTTTCTGTCACGCTTGTCAAAAAAAAAATCTTTCACTTCACACCTGTCTTCTTAGGGTATTGTACCAATTGAGTATAATAATAGATCAACAAAATAAACGAGGGAAAAATCAATTTTACGCATATCATATTTTATTTGTAGATTCATGTATGTAAAATTTTTAATACAAGTACACATTTAGATATAGATAATAGATAATATATAAATAATAAATTAATGACAATAACCGCAAGAAGGATGGCATCGTTTGCCGTCGATGCCGCACCTGCAGCCGGCGGTGGTGTCGCCGCGGCCTGCGGGCCCCCAACGCCGGCCGCGAGTCACCCAGCAGATCTCAGTTTTACACGCCGAACATTTTACCCAGTCGCAGCCCCATTTCTTTGTGATGATGGCACTACACTCCGGACACTCCAGAGCTTCGCCACGGCGTTTGAGTGAGTCCAGCAACGCTTTAGTGCCCGCATCAGTTTCGTTCGTTTGGGCTGCTGTGACGGCCATGCGAAGTTTCGTTTGGTAATGTTCACATGTTTCGCCGTCGTGTATAGCCTGGAAAATAAATAAGAGACCTAACTCCTAACACTGACAAGTTATTGATAGAAAATCACCTAGTTACAGATTGATAGATATAGATACAGTTAACATTGTATGTACTATACATATACGTACTTCACATCTATACACAGAATGTTAGCTGTAAAATATATGATATAAATTACCTGACATGGCACACAATTGTTGCATTTACATACTGGACATGGGAACTTTCTGACTCCAGGTTCACAGAGAGCCCAGCCCGTACAGTCACTGGTGCGACAGTGGAATGCGTTTCGAGTTCCACATTCGGCGGCGGCTAAGCCTCGAGCTAGCCAGCGCTCGTACTCCTCGGAAGATAATAAGGCACGTATTTCACGATCTTGTAGCATTCCAGGACATCCGATAGCCGGGCACGACACTACCGCCTCCTCGCAATGCCTTACAACATCAGCGAGACAATCTCTGCAAAAGGTATGGATGCATTCACGAAGTACAACGCCTCTCCCGGCTTCACATTCGTCCATGCAAACGCCACATTCAAACGCGTCCATGTTTGGAACAATCGCTTGCTGCTCTAGCTTCATCAGTTCCTTATAAACATCCCCAGCTCCCTTATCCATTTGACCATCTTCGCTGTTTCGACTTCCATTGCCAGGTACCTCCTTCTTTGTTTCTGAAATAAAGTTTTATTGCCACATGAGGAAATTGTCTCAATTTACCTTGTAGTTGTGCTGCTAAGCGCAGCACAGAAATGAGACGGACAGACTACTAAATAGTACTAGAACTATTTAATGACGGTGGAGACGGTTCAAAAATATCTAATCCAAATAAATAATAACCGTATTCTTAGATTTCTCGATAAAATAATTAAGGGACACTTACCAGACTCTACTATACATAAATAGAAGGGTGCACTCAAATCAGGACCAGCCAGAGTCGCTAGGAGTGTGGAATCATTCAAACATAACGTTCTGCCAACTATCCAACGTTGTAATTTGGAATCGAGTCCCAGTGTCGCCTCCGCCTGCCGCCGCAACTCTCCCATCGTTGCTTGTTTTGCTATTCGAAACTGTATCGGGCCGCGAGTGGTTTCCTTATCCTCAACCCATATCTTGATTCTGCAAGTAAATTAAAAGTTATGTCAGTTTTTACAAACAGAACATAAGGAGATGACAGTATGTTTTCTATACCTAAGTGGAAACAGACTAATGTGTACTAAATTTTTTCTTGAATCTGTAATAACCCTAAACAGAAGAACTAAACTTGTTATTGTTGTAAGAATAAAATAATACAATCTTTAAAGCTATCAACCACACGAATCGTAATTCCATTTGCATTAATAAGATTGTGCAACTCGCATAAGATTTTGTAATTAATTCAAGTATGATGTGAACATATTTCAGTGCGGTAATACAAATACTTACGCCATTATCTTATTTTCTTCATGACTAGATTTTGTACCTGAGGTCTTGTGTTTTAAATCTACCTGTGAGATTGCAATTTTATCTTCTTTAGATGTTCCTTGGTCTTTTGACGTAGAAGGTCTGTTCGTAATCTCGTTCGCGCCACTTTTGTTTGAACAAGTGACTGGTGGTTTTTTTTCTGACGAATCTTTTTGCTTTGTTAATTCATTATTGGCCTTCTCCTGCATGGTAATTTTGTTTAAACCACCTACCATGTTTTTATCATTTTTTTCTACAGTTTTTGCATTAGAATCTATAATTCTTGGAACTGCAGCATTCCCAATTATTTGTGAAGAAAAAGATAAAACGGAACACGACAAACGCAGCTTTGCGAGTTTAACAGCAGCTTCGGCAGCTGCTTGTTCATCTCCTGTCGCTATAGATTGTTCTAATTGATTCACAAGCTGTCTTCGCCTGATATGATGTTCCGCCTTACTGATACCTTTCTCCTGTTTGTCTTTGGACGATGAAGGTGTAACCCCTAAAACTTTACATACAGATGTATTTGTGCTATATTGGTTCTTTGTAACTGATGGTGATGTCAATTGCTTTTCCACGGGTTCTTTTTCACTTGGTTCCGATATTTCTTTGATAGGCATAAGAGGTCTTTGATTTATCAATACTGTAGGAGGCTGTGAAATGACTGCAGTTGATAAAGTTATGACATCGGACTTAATACCTTTAATGTTTTTTGAATTCCCCTCCGATGGAGACTTAGGTGATGTTATGGGACGATAAACTGGATTCAAAAGCGAGGAAATCCTTAAAGGTGTATGAAGGCTCGGTGCGCTACTCGTACTTGAAACTTTAAAATTATCTTCGTTTGTTTTAGTTGTTTTCTCTTCAACACTTTCAGTGGATTTTACATTTTTATCTAGACAGTTTTCCGCCGATTGCTGCTTTGATAGATAGGTTGCATCAGTAGCAGGTGCTGTGTTGACGTCAATTTCCTTTTTCTGTGTCTTCCCGCTTGTTGGCAGTTTCGTAATAGAAGAACTTACAGAAGTCTGTGTAAGTGTCACTTCAGGTTTAAGATTGGCTAGACTTTCTATGGGTCTTGGTTTTGATCCTTCACTACCAAACAAGACTGGTGTTAAATTTTTGTTTTTTATTTCTGGGGATATCTTTGGTTTTAATGGGTTTGATATTTCTGCTTTTACGTCAGATGAGGCCTTAGCATTATCAAGTAAATTATTTTGAAGAGTTGGTTGAAATTTTTTAACTTTTTCCGAACTCTCAACATCCATTTGTGTTTTTAATAATGATTCTTTCACCTGCACTCTGGTATGACCAGAATCATTCTTGTAATTAATAAAATTTGGTTTGCCTTGTGAGTTTATATCTGTTATATCATTCGGTATATTGGAAACTTTCTTGTATTCAATATTTTTTGAAATTGGTATCATAGAGCTTTGGTCTGCAACATCGGATTTAATTTGATGATATACAGAGTTTTGTTTCCCGCTGGTGGATGGCTGCATAATATCGTCTTTAGCGACTGTTACATCTAGCTTCTTAAAAGGGTTTTCGTTTTTAGTAGGCGGGTCAGATATGTGTTTCTCCCGCGATGATCCTATTCGAAGCGTAGGACTTTCAGTTGGTAATACATTTTGTTTAGGTCGCTTAGGAAGAGAATCTTTCATTTCCTTCAACATTTCCTTAAGCTTTTTCTTCTCGGCTTCTTCATTTCGTAGACTCGTTGAGGCTATTATCCTTAAGTCATTATCGGTTTGCGTGTATATATTTGAAGCTACATTTGAATTTACATTATTTTGTAAGACATGATCAGAGTATTTGTTATTCAATACACAATATGAACAAGTTGATATAGCATTATTGTAATTTCTATAACATTGTGTACAAATCCAATTCTTTGAAGGGTCTGAACCGATGTCATTAACAGAAACAGATCCTTTTGCTTCCAATAACTTGAGTTTCTTGTTTTCAATAATCTTTGCTGCTTGTTTGTCTAACTCACTAATGTTTGGTAATAGTTTAACATAGTTTGGCTCTATCGCAGAATTTCTCTTTTTATTTTCAAAAATTTGTTTCAAAAAACTTTTATCTGTTTTGTTTTTTTCTTGTTTAGATTTGTCAATATTGATGTCCACAGAGACATTGTTAGGTAAAGAGCGTCTATCACAATTAGGCTTTGGATTCATTGGTCCAGAACGTAAAGCGACGCTGTCGTCGACTATTAATCTATTGGGTGGTTGAGGAGCTGGTCGTTTCCTTGAAAAATTTCGTGGAAGAGAAGTAGTGACCGTTGGAGGCAAAGGTGCGCGTCTTTTACCAGGTACGTAAGGAGCCCGTCTCTGAAAACTTTCACTTGCGGCTCTTCGTCCCCGTTCAATATTATTTCCGCCGTCGGATATATTTCTGCGGTCAAACGGAAGACTAAATGCGTCGTATCTGTCGCCGTTTTCTCCTTTAAATAAACCGTATTTCCGATGAAGAGTTAGGTTGCGTTCTCTTTGCCTTCGAAAATTTCGATCCCGCACCCTTTTCTTATAAGAATCCGTGGGCGGACTGAGTGGCGGCAAAACGATTGGTTCTGTTGCCGCCTTGTAATTTAAGGGTTCTAGGAACGCAAAGCTGACAGCGGTGCGATCAGACCCAGCACTAGAAAGACTCTCGCTGGAGATGGAGCGCTCGTCGCGTCGGAGCCACGAGAACAACGTCCAAATACCACCGGAGAGTGGTCGCGGCCGCGGTGCCTCCGCTTTTATATCGCCGTTCATCACCTTCTGAAAATTCAAATAGAACGACATAAATTACACTTGAAAAATGAGTTTATATAATTTTCAATCTCTACATTTACATATGCAATTTGAAAATCACTTTTATCTCGAAATAATATAATTTATACTTACTCACTCCGAAACCATGAAAAGTAACGAAAACCAAATCTAGAGCATATTAACCTCGATTTCGCACGGATCGCGATATATTTAAAGCGTTGTTAACGCCCTTCATCGTAAGAAATATTCAATTAGTAGATTGGGGCAGAGGTCAAACACGGCAAACAATCATAATGTAACAACTTTTGTCAACGACCACAATTGTCAATAATAGAGTAGTGTACGGCGCGGAGGCAGAGCGCAGTGGAGAACAAAGCGAGGTCGCGCGGCCACTGAGTCGCCAGCGCCGGCCGCCCGCCGCTCGCCGCCGCCCGCCGCCCGCCGCCTGCAGCGCGCCGCCCGATCAGCTATATTTAGCCCAACTTCGCGATTCACTTTTTGCTATTTCTATTTCATTTTAAAACACTCGGCCCCACTTAAATTTGGATACTTCCCGACTTTTTAGTAGCACCTCAATTGTTACACTCAAAAAATTGTAGAGATGAGTAATACAGGGCTTTATATATTTCACAACATTACCGATCAAATGAAGGTTTCTATATTCGTAACATAACTGAGGCAATTTATTCCGTGAAATTATTTAGTATTGCACACGCGGCCGAATTCTTACCACACTTTCATGTCAACCTTTGCAAAACATAAATACTATTAATTTTGTTATCCCTACTGTTTAACAAATATAATTATGATTGAAAATGAAATTAAATTATTTAATTACTGATCCACTCTAACCTAGTTATCTGGACCGCTCTTGATTCATCTCGACAGTCCAACAGAGTTAATAAAATTAAATGATAGTATCCTTTGAGCACATGTGGGCACTGAACAATGTAACGTACCTGTAACAACTGTTTCACGCCCGTAACCAGAAGGGTAGGCAGCATTTACAGATTCCCATTTGGCGCGTTTAATATTCATGATCCACACTCAAGGGAATAAAAGTCAAGAAAATCAATGAAACAATTTATTCTTCTAATTTACAAACATTCTTTTATTTATTGACTAAATAACAAAACATAATTTATGATTTTTTTTATGATCCTTGCTCGCTGCGGTTCTTTACGGAGAGGGAATGTTTCTCGACGGATGCGTGTATGACGAGGCAGGAGGCGGCGACGCGCGCAGTCAGTTCTGCCTGGTTCAGCTCGTGCGCCCACGGCACGCGCCCCCAGCGCACTAACTGATACAAAACATCCCCCTTACTTTCATATTACCCCATACAGTCAAATTCAATAGAAAAGATAAATGTGACAAATCTATATTAACAATTTTACCTTTATAAAGCTGTATGATCACAGATTTATTTCAAACAGACATGTTTGTATCATCAATGTAAACACTTTCCAAAATAAATACGTACACGAAATTGACACTGTCAGTTAGTGAAATGAGTAAATTTCCATTGAATTTGACTACAGTTATTAAAATACTGGACCACAGGGGTTCTAAACTGAAAAATTATAAAATTGGAATGAAGCCTTGACAAGATTAAATGAACACTTTCGCGTGATCGGAATTCAAAGGATCTAGTTAGTAACAGAATTAGGGGTTCTACTATCAGATTGTGTGAACCAAATTGGACAGCTACTTCATTGATTTTTACTTTCCTAATTGTTAGTGTTACCTGATATTCCTCTTCCAGCCGGGAGAGCAGCACAGCCTCAGTTGGTTCCAAGTGGCGATCAACGCATGCCAACATCAGCACAGGCGATTTTAATGCCTCCATCCCAAATGTAAATGCTAAAATTATTTACACAACTCTTGTGATTAAAATACATAGATGCTGTAATTCTTCCAATTAGAAATATAAACATACCATTTAATGCTGCAAAATCATATGACAGAAAATGTCGCGTCAACGCCTCTCTTGTTTTGATGCTGACCGGAGGAGGTTCCAGGTCGTGAGATATCTTTTGCTTGATACCAAACCTTTTTTCAAACCATTCTAACATTGGACCCCACTTTTGTTCTTGTAATACTCTTAAATCTTTTTCTTCCTGTATCAAAGCATAAATTAACATTAAAACATAATAAATGTTGTTGTGTTTGTATTTGTTAGTCTGGTTTTAAGATTTTTTTCTAAATGCATTGAGATGTTTGCATGGACAGTATCATGTCAAGTAATGTTTTTTTTTCTTCATATTAGTACATGTTTCATTTAATGACCAAAGTAGTGTTGTTTGTTTTTCAATTTTGTTACTATTGTTTGAGATGTCTAATTATTAATTTCTGTTTAAACTAATTGATTACTTACATCTGAATAAAAAAAGAGTGTGTCTGTGCTTAGATATTCAATCAAATATGTTGTTATATCATGTGAAGTCAATTTTCCTGGATTATCCAATGCTGTGTTGCATAATGCAGTCTGAAACAAGGAGATATTTATCCCAAAATAAAATACATCAATATTAAATAATTGCAATTGACTTAATGTTCCACAAATTTACATTTCCCATGAACAAAACAAAAATTATCTAATCTAATGATTCTAAATTTACAGTTAAGAAGCTGACTTTATTTTGAACTAGCATGTCCATTGGTCCACACTTCATATAGGTAAACATTTATGGGTTCAATAGTTTTTGAGTTTGTTACATATAATAATATAAACCTCTTTATAATATTAGTATACATTAATATACCATGTTGATATCTATATTTATTATTTACCAAGTGCATAGAAGGCTGTGCTATAGTCTCATCTTGTGCGTCCCATTCAGCTGCAATAGCTCTTGCTAATTGTTCACTACCAACTTTCAGAACTTTCCCATTAGGAGTTTTTAGTCTCCGATGATCTAATGTTATTTCCCATTTGTCATTGTTTTGAATAACTTCAGTACGGCGATAAAATCTCTTGTGAGTCGCTAAAACATAATATAAATTTAATTGACCTGTCTTTTGGTTTTGTTTGTTGAATTTTACTATGAAAAGAAGAACCTAAAAAGGTGACAGGCATACATTGAATATATATTGTTTTTGTTTCCTGATGTATATTGTATTGTTAAAGTAATCTAGGTTTTGCATGGTAAAGTTTATACCATTCTTTTCAATTTAATTACTATAAAACATTTATCACTCACCATAAAATTGACACCCAAGTAATTTTGGATTTTGATGTCTTACTAGATTACAGAAAGGTTGACTTGACTTTGACAAAGTTTTGAAAATAGAATAAGCCAAAGCTCCAGGAACCATTTTGAGTTTTGTGTATAGGATTAAGATACCAAATACTTACTGCAAGGAAATATTAATAAAAATAGTCTCATTACACAGAAATAGTTTTTTGTAATATTACTTATTTATACATCCACAACTATACACTCTTTCTTTCATCTCTATCAATCATAAATATCATACTTATCCCAAATGTGTATGTTTGGGTTAAAGCACTTAGAAATCATATTAATATCTAATTTTGGTTCGTTATACAAACTTACATATTGAGAAATGTAACGTTTGCATAAAAGTGTAAATGGTAATTAAAAATCTTTTACATTTTGAATTTGGATCCAAATTAATTTGATATTTATTTCTTCAATTCAAATTGCTTTTGACACTTGTTTCTATTTGACATTGACATTAAGTCATAGAAAGGAATATA
>LD699455.1:6595328-6614950 GCA_003118335.3 Papilio memnon
ACGAAATTTATTAATTCTTAACAAAGTCTAGATGTGATCTGTAAAGTGTCGTAATTCCGCCTGTAATTTGTTTTGGCGTCTCCTTAAATTAGTCTTAGTTAACCAATGTATTTTTATTTTCTAAATATATTTTCATTCTCTAAATGTATTTTTATTTAATCCTTGAACCAATTCGTATTTTAAACTGCTTGAGTATGAAGTGTGGGTGTTTCGATGTAAATTCTCAGCGAAGGATGTAGTCTGTTTTATTTTCTTTAATTAAAACTATAATATGGCTTGCTTTATGACAAATTGGTCAAGATTTTTTATAGTGCTAGATACACACAAATTTGATTATTGTTTTAATCACTATTTATTAATGAAATCATAAATTAAAATAATGAAATTAAATAGCATTGTCATAAAAAAAAAACAAAGTGATTTTTTAAAAAATATAATGACGAACAATCAAAATATATCTTTATCGTAATTTACAACAGTGAAAAAGGGGCTCTTAAAAGAACTTACATTAAGTAAATAAACAAAATCATGTCGAAAAATTATGTACATTACAAATATATGTACAAACTACATAATCTTATATTTAAGCCGGCTGCACACATCCAGTTTTAACTGTTAATACTGAATGTGTGTAGCGGGCTTTATAGTCCATATCGATTCCTCATACGTTCGTATTTGATTTGTTGTAAAAATCAGTAAACGCATGGAACCTTATAACAATAATTGGTAAGCGACCTGCGCTCGCCGGAAGACAACCATTCAATTTTTGATATTCTGGATTTACTACAAATGGATAGCTTCATTAGGCGTCATTAAAAAGTATTGTGATATGCTACCAGACTAACCAAAAATAACAAATCAGCGGCCGGCGTCCACATTGTACTTATCGATTTAAAATTATGGACTATGATATATCTGTAATTATTAAAAAAAAAGAAAAAGGCACCATTAAATCATTAGAACCTACACAATGTGTTATGAAACAGACATGTGTATAAAATCTTATAAATTAGACTTTAAGTTTGATACTAAGAATATATTATCACATTTAAAAATTGATTTTTAAACTTATAATTGATACAAACAGATAAAAATTCTTACAAGTAGGATAACATTTTACAAGTGCATATATCCGTGGGTTTCCATTGACGAAAATAGATCTCTTAAAAGATTCTTTTCCTTGGTTGGTTCGATATTGTTATCATGTATTTTCAAAAGATATGTTTCGTTCCGCCATTGGAAGCCCACGGTTAGATTTGCAGGATAGTATATAAAATAAATAGGGAGTAGTTTTTAATATTACTGATGGTTTTAATTTTTTTTTAATTTCTATCAAAATAAACTCACAATTCTATAGACAAATAAAACAGAACAATATCTTTACCTTAATCATGTTTGAAAATAGCACACGAAATTAAATTAATATTAATGTTTACTGCATTTCTTTATATAGATTGGCAGGATTTAGGAGGCAATCGCCTAACTCGAATAGTTATGTTTTATCAGCTAATTCACTATAGTTTTTATGTTCTCTTAGTCCTATTTTAATTTTAGTTTAGAACATAGAGCTACTATTTCTAATATTACACTGTATAAATTTGATTCGTTTCATTTTATCAAAATCATTGATAATTTTATATCTTTATTATAGAAAAAGGAAAAGAAAATAAAACAGAAAAATACATATAAAACTTTCAATCACAGCGATTTGAATTTTTCAAGTAAAAAATGATGATAAATTAAAATGTCTAATAAATTGATTTAAACAGTCGTAGAAATTGATTTTTAATATTAAACAAAAGTAAAACAAACGGCAGTCCCAATCTTCTTATATTAAACCAGGGTTCGCCATTGACGGATACGTCACGGAGGACATCATCATATGTTAAACCTTAACCATATACTCCTAGATCCTATATTCGTCGACAAGCGCCAAATATATATTTATTTTTAACTATCTAAAAAGCGGCTCGATAAGCCATTTGTGTATTTGTCTAATAAACAACATTTTACAAGCATTTGGTATCTTAAGTCTATTCACATATAGTTCGTTTAAATAAATATTATGCTATGTCATGACAATGTAATTGTTTAAATCTTAAAACGTGAGTTTTCTTCAGCCCTAAAGCAAACTGTACTTTACGCCATTAAGTCATTTAACATGATAAAGTGTAACTCTTAAGTATTTATTATTGCTTAGAATTGCTATAATGTGCGTTATTAACTTTTGTAATAAAGTGACTTATGTCATAGACATTTTACAATATATCAATAGACAGGACATTACAAACCAAACCATAGAGTCAAAAAGATACCACTGGCACTTTGGATGTTATAAATATTATAGCGGTACTTAGGATATTGATATTATGATTAAAATATTTGAAGGAAAGTATTCGTAATGTCCTTTCTATAATACTATTAAAATCTCTTTGATGTCAATCCAACGGGATCAATAGATTTGGAAATACATTACACTGTTCTTAATCTTTCTTATATACACGCACATACATTCTAAACCCTTACCAGTCTTTATGCCGCATATTCCTACCTCTATTCGTATTCAATTAAATTCTTCAAATAGTCACAAACACACTATCTCTTGTGTGTGAACACAAGTGTATATAGACAATATACTTATAATTATTTGGCTAAAATTATCTCAAATCCCTAGATGCATATAATTTAAGTCTTTTTGCATAAAATATTGAAATCAATTTATTTTTAAATTAATCATATATTGTTTTTAACCAATATAATTTTCAGGAGCCAGAATCAAAAGTAATTTTAAGAATATTTATCAAAGAAAAACTTTTTACTAAATAATTTTAGTATGACTTTTTAGTGGAGATAAGTTTTATAACATAGCTATGCACATTATTACAATATGTACTGCAGCACTGAAGCACACGTGTCTATGTCTTCAATGGTCAAACTTGAAAGCAGTTCAGTCACACAGACGAAAAAAGTTACATTTCATAAGAGAACTAAAGCATAGCTGTAGCTGATCTCAGTTTTAAGTGAACAGTCAAACCGTTTATTTAAAACAGTCGAACTGTTCAACTTAAAGTGCCAGAACTAAGTGTACTTAGCTTAAAAGATGTGACTCTTTTCGTCAGATAGGTCGATTGAGTGTTGTGTTAATATTTGTATGGGGGTAACATACTTGTGTAATGTCAGCGTTTGTCCGCGGGCGTGGCGCTGCCGGGTGCGACGTTGACGTTGTTGACGTTGACGTTGTCGCCGTCAGCGGGCGGGGCGTGGTGCGCGGGGTGCGGCGTGTGCGCGGGGTTCGCGGGGTGCGCGGGGTGCGGGGAGCGCAGCTTGGCGCGCGGCCGCCACGCGTCCAGCAGCGCCTCCACGCGGTCCTCGGTGGGCCCCCAGCGCGCGAACCCGGCCGCGTTCTGCAGCCACACCACCACCGTGCCCCCGCCCCAACGGAAGTACACCTCATTCCTGATACATCATTACTTTTTTAACGCTGAAATTATTTGGTTATTTGGAAGAATCTTATTCTACTAATTTACATATCTTGGCGGTTCTTAACTTGACGCAAGTCACTGCACAGAACACAATGATATGTGCAGCGAGGTGCGGGGGGAGGTTGACTGTGCAGCGTGCTGATGACTCTTGGTCGGTATGTTATTTGAAAAGCTATAATAGACAGAGCAATATTGTAAATTGAGAATATGAATTTACAGTCAACTTACTTCGGAAGGACGTGTTGGAATCCATGACGATATTCATGTTCAAAAGCGGGTATAACGACCTGAAATGAGTTATATATTCTACAGCGTACAATATAGGTGAAGTGCACCGTCAGCGTAAGTGTGCCGGTGTGTGTAATTACCTGTTTCCTCTTGAAGTGGCTGGCCTGCAGCTTGTGCAGTGCGTGCGTGTGCCGGTCGGGCCACTCTGGTAGCACCACCACGAAGCTGAGCGGCTCCGCGGATTCCTGCAGCAGGCGCTCCATGTGGCGCAGCGCCGCCTCCAGCAGCTCCTCGCAGTAAGGCGGGTGCGCCACCAGCGACCCCGACACCGGACGCAGCTCAAGGAACGGACTGAAACACAGATAACCTTACTTACTTACACAAATTTTAAAAAGTCCTATACCGACCTTTTTTTATTTATGAAAGCAATTTTTTTTTCATTTCTGCCTCCTACACTGCTATAATGTGCTTTTTTTTCATATGTACATAATTTACCCAACGTTCTTACGGTGAAGGAAAACATCGTGATGCAACCTGCACATATCGGCGAAGAAATTCAGATATGTGTAAAGTCAACCAACCCACAGTGGGCCAGCGTTTTTTACTATGGCCTCGTCACTCTAACTCAAGGCAGGCTCCGAGCTCTTCAGTGGGACGTATAGTGAGCTGATGATGATGATGACTTCTACACTGATTGGGATTTCCAACATCATAACTAGTCTTAATTATCATGAGTACGTAATAACGTGTACTAATGTAGGATAATTAATTTACATTGATGATTCAACCAAACAATTGATTTGCTATTCAATACGCGTACTGTAGTACTCAATCGCTGTAGTCATTATAATAAGTAATTAAGACTATCTATCGCTGTAGTCATTATAATAAGTAATTAAGACTATCTATATTTAATAATTATAGTTATGTTTAAAGGCTTAGCTAGTTGTTTAGTGTTTACTAAATCTATCCCTTAGTGTGTAGGTGTCTCATTCTAAACCAACACTTAGTCCCCTTTAGTGTCAATTAAACCACTCTGAGATAAGTTAGTCTCCATCGGCGTCACCAGCCGATGATTTTGATTAGACTAAACTTCCTATATCTATTTAAGAATTTTAGATTCTTTAGCGCGAGGGGGGTACAGCTGGCCATGCCCATCTATGGCACTTCTATAAAAACGTTAAAAAATAGTATACAACATACATATCACGACTTATTTGTGATTAATTTAAAAGTACTCACCCTCTCGAGCCGAAGTATGAGTCAGTATCAGCGAATGCGGAGCAGTACTGCCTGAAGTAGCAGTCGAGGGGGCTCGCGAAGCACTCGAAGGTGACGCCGAAACAGCGCTGCAGACACTCCAGCACCGGAACGGGCAGCGCCATCTGCGCGAGGTGCGCCTCCCCGCCCGCGCCCACCCATGCCGCGTAGCGCCGCAGCACGCACCACACACGCGACAAGAACTGCTCGAACTTCTTGTCGTCGAAGCAGCTGTACCTGTACAGGCACTCCTGCGACAACACACACACATTGCACTTTCTTCAAAAATTAAATTAAAAATCCGAAATAAAATGTCTATTAAGGTTATCGGCTCTGCAGTCGTTTCAATTTTGTAGAAGTCTTTTACCAGTTTTTGAATTGGTTGTTTATGTAATACCAAATTACTGCTTGCTTGCTTACCATTTTAAAAAATGCCCTACCTGTCCTTGTGTTGAGTTAGAAATAAACGTTTTCGACTTGGTAGGTATATATGTATAAAAATACAAATTCCAAGTATGGAGAGCCTGGATGAGAAAACTTGAACAAGTGGAAAACCATGGAGGCCTATACCCAGCACGGATAATGACTGTGTTTCTATTCAAATACTATCTCTATCTTAATTATTATATGTATGAAATTGTTAGAATATTTTACCAATTTCTGTAGATATGTGGCATTGATGATCTGCGTGTCGCCAAGGTAGCGCAGCAGCGCCTGATCGCGGTCGAGGAAGTGCTCTACGAGAGGCGCACGCGGCGCGGGGATGCCGCACTGCACCGGGTAGCACCACACCTTGCGCAGCGCCGCCTGCTGCAACGGTGCAGTCAGCTCCTAAACGAATACGCACGGTCGTGGTTTAGTGCCTCTGATTCAATACCTGACTTGTAATCTGAAGTTCTGGGTTCGATCCTCGCCAATACCAATGTTTGTCGTATTTTAGAATATTCAAGGAAAATATCGCAATGTGACCTAAACACATCCGCAAATTTTAAAGTTGTGTAAAGTTAACCAATCTGTGATAAAATCTATAAGTGCAATTTTATAAAAAAAAAACTAAATACACGAGTAGAAGTGTCAAATTTCAATAGCAATATACAAATCTAGAAAAATGATATCACATCAAATGTTTATTTGTTTTTTTTTTTAATATACCTTGTATGAAACATGTTTTGTGAGATACCTGAATTCCATTTTCTTTTAATAAAAAGCTGTGTTTTTCTCTAATTTTTCTCGCATATTCCGCTGATAAATGATAAATTTTTAGACAAATTCCTTCCACTGATGCTTTTGCTGTTTCCGCTAAATGAGGTTGGCATTGTCTCTAGAAAAAAGATAAAATCAGTTTGTTAGATGCAGTACATAATAAAAATTTGAACTTTTTCTTTGTACAAAAATTGATTTATTTAATTTTGCTTGTTATTAATATGACTCATTTTCCAAATACTTTATTTCTACTAAATTGTCTCTACCAAATGTAAATTAATTTCAACATTATGACATTGAAATAGAAGATTGAGTTGGTCTCACACATACCCTTAGATGAGCCAATCTGTCCTGAAAATCATCATATGTAGCTCCGACAGTTCTCCGCAGCCACTGAAATGTATCCTCAGCGTTCCATTTCACTACTTTACGACTCTCTGGTGCTGCATTTCGTGATTCTATCATTTTCTTTGCTGCCTCAGCGTACCGAGACAATTGTTTTCGAGCATCGCCCGTAAATTTCGTATGTGTCAGCTTTATAGGAATATCATTCATTATTTCTTCATACATAGATCTTGATATTTCAGGAAAGCAATGACTAGGCAGCAGAGGATCTGAACCACCTTGATCATTGACCTTTCTCTCCATTAACCAACGATTAAATGAATCCTTTGGTGCATCTATGCTTTCTCTTGTGTGACACAACTCTTGATAACATTGCCTCAGTTTATTTGCTAAAGTGAATCTAAATCCTTCTATTTCTGGATGGGGATGCGGACATATAGTTGGTGGACGTTCATATATTACAACATTTGTTGGAACTTCTATATCCCAGGGCCCAGCCAAAACAAACTTCTTTGGTGGAGGGCCATTATCCTCGGAAGGTCGTCGTTTGCTAGCGCTTGGTGTGACACTGCCAGCAGGAGGAGGACCTGTGTGGCATATTCCTAATGGGTCTGTAATTGGATCAAAATCTCTTTTTACTGCTGGCAATTCCCACATGGATTCTCCTGATATTTTATTCCAAAAGTATGGTCTATTCTCTCGTTTAGACCAATACTTTCGCCATCCTTGTTGCAGAAGGTCTGGATGCAAATCTGCAGCGAGATGCTGGGCTAACGGCACTGGAGCTCCAGGAGTTTGAGGGGTTTCTCCGCCGGTGCTTGGTGATGATTGCGCTTCAGGTGGTGGTTCACTGTGCGTAACGCCACCCTCCCACGTCGAGGAACCAGCAGACACTTTGTCACGGACATCATTCATCATGTATTTCCTATAAATTATCAATAGTAGGTACACAGTAAAACAAAAATTTAAATAAATTTGTAATCAAAAGTGCAAAATTGTATCTATAGTCAGATTTCCCAATAGAACTAATTAACTAATAAGTTTCCTATAAGAGCAATATCTTTGTTGATATTCATCGTATTGTTGCCGCCAAGACAGAGTGCAGGAGAAAATTCATAAATTTTATCAAAACTCATGATAATAATCGGAAACTTATATTTCAAACTATTGAATTTATGTTAGAAAATTTATTAACACGAATGATATAATAACACTCTATTTTAAATCAACAATTTACGCGAAGAACATATTTTTTTGTTATAACTCGGCGAAACGTATCACTTCCCAAGCATCGCCATCCTTGCACAGATTAAATCAGCTTGTGTTGAAAATGTACATTCTACAGAGACACTCTGGAAACCGAGTTGAAAATGTAAAAAAAATGTCATTATTACAAGTAGCAGTATTTTATTTTGAGAATTTTATTTTGCGAAAAAAAAACACATTTTCTTCAAATATTATTGGAATTATGGCACTGAATTATATTTTCAACTTTTAAACAATTTCGTTTATCATTTGTTGTTGTTCTCTTATTTGTTAGGTATATACCTAATGATCGTAATTTGGGCATTTCTCAAACTTGCTAGTTTTTCTGCCCTAAATAAAAGAGCTCGAAATATAAAATAAAAACGTTTAAATTGGTCATTAAAGTCCGACATGGTCCTTTATGCTTTTTAACAGTTTTCTTTATACCCTTTGGTTTTGGTATGACTTTGACAAGTGACAAAACATTATAATTTTTAGAAAAAACATTTCTATCATATACTATATTGTATACTAGATATCTGTGATTTCTATTATTTTGTATAAATCTGAAATCGTCGTATAGCTTACTTTGAAATAAAATGAATGAAATTGAAATCGGGTCCGAGCAAAACTGTGTTCCAAAACACGAATATACTAATTGTTTAATATCTGTTGTGAATGGTAGTAACTTGTCGTATGATTATTTTTTTGAGAATTTCATTTTGAATAATTTACCATGTGTTGTTAAAAATGTAAGCTTAGATTGGAATTGTTCCAAGCAATGGGTAAAAAATGGGGATATAAATTATGAGCATTTTATTATAGAATATGGAGACTTGGAAGCTCCTGTCGCAAACTGTAATAAATTGAATTTTAACGCGCATTCCAAGCAAAGTATGAAAGTGAAAGATTACATGTTTTATTTAAATAATAGTAATAGAGATGAACTTTTATATCTTAAGGATTGGCATTTAAGAAGAGTAAAACCAGACGATATATTTTATGAAGTACCTAAAATCTTTGCATCAGATTGGCTCAATGAATATGCACAAGATAATAAGGAAGATGATTTTATGTTTGTATATATAGGACCAAAAGGATCATGGTATGTTTTATTGGAAATGTAGTAGTCATTGTTTGAATTTGTTATTAGTAATTTTTGGCTCTTCTATTTAATAAAAAAAAGTAACAAGGTGGGTCAGAATGGGTTAGTAGAATGGGTGACACCACAGCACTGACTATGTTTAATAGGAGGTCATAACTAGGATTTTAGAAGCGAGAATTTGTAATTTACCAAAACCACTTGTGGCACAAGGAAACACAATATATTTTCTTTTTTCAGGACTCCTTTGCATTGTGACGTTTATTCATCATATAGTTGGTCAGTAAATATAGTTGGCAGAAAAAAATGGATTATGTTTCCTCCTGGTGAGGAAAACAAACTTAAAGATAACTTTGGCAACTTACCTCCATTGTTTAATTCAAAAACATATCCTAATGTGAAGTATTTTGAAGTGATTCAAGATAAGGGTGATGCAATTTTTGTACCTTCAGGATGGCATCATCAAGTTGAAAATACACTTGATACAATATCAATTAATCATAACTTTATTAATGGCAGTAATTTAGAACTTGTTTGGGAAGCCCTTAAAAATAATTTGTCCTCTGTTGAAAATGAAATCCAAGAGTTTAGTAATACTCCCTGTTTTGTTTCTCAATGTCAACTGATGCTAAAAGCTATATTTGGTATGGATTACACAGGATTTATTAAATTTATCACATATATAGGTGATAAAAGAGTCAAACAATATAATGGTACAAAACTATATAGTTTCAATAAGTTTATTATTGGAATAAATCATTTGAAGTTTGATTTACATATTTTAATAAAATTATTATATCAAATACAACAACATCCCTTATACCAAAGTGATTACCTTATACCAAATGTAAAAAACAATGTAGAAGATATTATTAACAATATTAAAGTATTACTGAATTAAGTATTCAAATTATTACTCAATCATAGTTTAGCTTTCTTATCTGCTTTAACTATGCCCTTGTTGATCAACTCATTGATTTCATTGTTTTTATATCCCAGCTCTTGTAGTATTTCAATTGCATTTTCATCACCTTTTGGCTGAGGTTTTTTGCCTGAGGAAGTCCCTGGAGTTGCTGACAACTTCGGTGCTGGTTCTGGTACAATAAAATTGTCACTGTCCTTGTAAAATGAGTTTCTTGATATGTTGCACTGATGTGCATCCACAGCATCAATGTCAAGGACAGGGGTTACACAAGCATCAAGTTTATCAAAAATATTACACCATTCTTCTTGAGTTTTCCTCAAAAATACCTCCTGAAATTTTTCTCTATGCTGATTATTACCTTCAGGCAAATCATCATCAGATAATTCTAACCCCTGTAATAAATTTGAGTAAAATTGTGGTTCTAATGCACCAACAGCCATAAATTTATTGTCTTTTGTCCTATAGGTTGCATAAAATGGTGCTCCACCATCTATCAGATTTGTTCCTGGTTCCCCTTGCCAAATTGGTAATTTCCTAGATTTAAACACCCATGTTCCTAAATATGCAGCACCTTCAGTCATACTGCAATCAACAACTTGTCCCTTGCCAGATTTACTTCTTTCTAAAAGTGCCATAAGAATCCCAACAACACACATTAAGCTACCACCAGCAAAATCAGCAACTAAATTAACTGGTATAAATGGTGGATCATCATTCTTTCTAAATAATGAAAGCAGTCCCGACATAGCGACATAGTTTATATCATGGCCACCTTTGTTCTTGTAAAACCCGTTCTGTCCATAACCAGATAATCTAGCAAATATCAACTTTGGATTGATTCTTGATACTGATTCTGGACTTAATCCTAATTTTTCCATAACTCCTGGTCTATAAGTGTCAATCAGAACATCTGAAGAAGAACACATCTTGGTAAGAACTTGAACACCTTCTTCAGTTTTCAAATTGATTTTCATATTTTTTTTCCCATTTGTCATAACATCCATTGCATTGGCTATGCTATCAATCTGTTAACAGAAAACTTTTTGTAACTCACTTAAGAACTTAAGGTGCATCTGAAGCATTAGCAAAAGAGTAAGCCTTGCAATATATCTTTAGTTTTGGAGTGAGTTAATAATCTTACTTCTTACTAATTTCTTAATGCAAAAGTTTAGATGGATGGATGGATGGATGTTAGAATTACCGCTTGAATGGATCTCAATGAAATTTGGTATAGGCTTACTTATTTTTGACTTTTGAGTAGTTTACTACTAATATACATTTTTCTCAGTTTGTATGCAGTTCTATGAAGAATTAATGTAAACTTTTCAATTTCAGTGTTAAAGCAATATGACCTTGAATTTAAGTAGATATAAAGAGATTCAGGTTTGTGATACATTTATAGCACTACAGTTGTTGTGTTACTCATTTGATTTGCGCTTGTAAAAGTTTACTTAAATACTTTTACTGACCTTTTGTATTACTGTGACTGATGCACCAAAATCAGCAAGAATAGTGCCACAGAGAGGTCCTGGAGCTAACCCCATCATCTCAATCACTTTTAGACCTTTAAGAGCCATAGTTACCCCCAGAACTCTTTATGATTATTCAAAACAAAATTAATAAGCTTAAAAGTCTAAAGTCTACTTCTGAAGTAAGTGTTATCAGTACTTTTTAAGTGTATTTATATATAGAGTTTTTAACATACAATGGGTGTGAGGTAAATTACAATTAATTTTCTCAGCTTTTTTTTTCTTTTGGGTTTTATATTTATAAATATTACATACCTACATTGTTAAGAATCTCGATTCAATTTAAATTACAATTCAAACAGTTAAAAATACACTTTAAAAGCGAAATAGGAATAAGTTCGCAGACCAGGCATGAAAATAAACCTCTCTAATGAGTCAAAATAAAGTTGTAACTGATATATACCGTAAATATTGCAAGAAATACCTAAAGGAAAATCCCCGCATTTTCCAATGTACGAAAATAGTTGCCATCTGAAAACATTTTTTTTAATCTATGGTAATATATACTCTGCATTTTAGGTATATTTAATCTATATTTCTCTTATAATCTGTACATGTAAAAGTAAAATTAAGATTGTTTATGGTTGCCGATTGCTTTTTGCTTTGCTAACGCTTTGTTGAGTTATTGAGTGATTTGTATTATAATTCTAATTTGGTTTTCGGATAAAAACAAAGTATAAATAATAAAGAACACAAATTTTTTATTTAGATATTATTACAGAATTTTATACTGATACGGTTTATTTTTTAGAGTAAATCCAAACAAAATGTCCGTGGCTTTTGCGCCAAGGGGAAATAGACCACCTCTGACTCCTGCACAAATTCAGAAAATGTTAGACGAAAACGCTCATTTAATACAAACGATTCAAGAGTATCAGGCAAAAGGCCAGTTAATGGAATGTCACCAATACCAGCAAGTTTTACATAGAAACTTGGTTTATTTGGCATCTGTAGCTGACGCTAATCAAAATATTCAAGCAATTCTACCGGTAAATAATGTATTACTATCAACGTGTTTTATAGTTAACTAAGATCATATTGTGACATGCATATAATAAAATTAAACACTACATTTATTATATGCTACTTTCTTTTCTCTGATTGATCTTACTGCCACTATTTCAATGGTAATAAAATATGCAAATACACATCCAATTTTGTACTTCTAATCAAATTTTTTTTTAAATACGACTATGGAGCTGATATTTCAATGTCTAATGTTAAATTCTTAGTTGATCCATACGCTGACATTTTACTTATGTCGATGTTATGATTGTGTAATTTTATTCTTTTAATGCTGCAGCCACCACACCAACTAGCTGCTGGTAATGTTCCACAAGGACCAATGAATACCCCGTCAAGTGCTGCAGAAGTGCCAGGATCACCACAACAAGCATACAGACCTCCCTCAGGAGTTTCCACGGCACCTACCAGACCAACACAGTCTTATGGACAAAGGCCATATCCACAAAATCAATATCAGGGCCAGTATCAAGGAGCCCCAGGTGTTTATCCTCCCCAAGGTGGATATGGTCCTCCTAGTCAAGGTTACGGACCACCAAATCCATCACAACAAGGCCCCCAAGGATATGCTCCTAACTCTACTTATGGCCCTCCCATCACTACAACACCTAGCAATTATCCACCATCTACACATCCAGGTCCAGGATATCCACCATCAACAGCTCAACAGCCATATGCACCTCCACCTGGCAGTCCAGCTGCTTCAGGCTCGCCATACCCAGTTCGTGGTGCAAGTCAGCCTGTTTATACTGGCAATTCTGCATACCCACCTCCACAGTCAGGTGCAAATTATCCAAATGTTGGTGTCAGCACTTACAACTCAACATCTGCTCAACCTCAGCCATATCAATCTCAACCATTTCCCAACACTACACCCACTTCTGCATATAGCTCCACTCCGATTTCTCAACCAAACCGGTCCCCTCAGCCACCACCTAGTGGATATACATCACAAAATCCAACAAGTACAGGCTACGGGTCTCCGTCAGCACAGTCACCAACTTACAATTCCAGTTCTCACGGAAACAACGCCCCTCCTTCAACCGTCGCATCTGGGGTGCAATCTCAAGGTGGTCCGCCTGGGCAGCAGTATCCACCTTCCGGGCAGCCATCACCCTATCCTCCTGCAACACAACCACCATATTCTAATCCTTCCTCGCAACCGGGAAGCCCTGCACCGTCAGTGTCGACTGCACCCCCACCACAATCAACATATCCTCAAAATCCACAGAACTATCCACCCAGTGGTGGGGCATATCCTCCGCATGCTTATCAACAAGGTTATCCTCCTTCTCAATATCCTCCGTCTCCATATCCATATGCTCGGGCTCCGGCACCTGGGGCTCCACCCTCAGGTGCACCACAGCCATACCCAGGTTATGGATTCCAACCTCCCAACCAGCAATAAATTTAATTAAATTGGAATATATGATATCTTATGCTTGGTGTTTAAGAAAATACTGCTCAAATGCTGTGTGTAATCAAAATACATTTTTTTTCTATTGTCACTAGTATTAAGTGTGAGTAAGATATGTGTTTATAGTGATTGGACATAATTATATATTTATTTTATTATGTGCTTTGATATTACATGTTTTGTCTAAAGTGTAGTAAGTTTTAATTAAACTAATCTATCATCTCAATAAAGTTTGGAAAAGCAGAACAAATGTTATAAATCAAAATTAGGTAGCCTATAATTATTAAGTAGATAAGTGATTATTGAATAAATGATTTTCTTATTGAAAAAATATTTTATTTTTATTAAGTGCCTTAGTGGTATTGGGGAAAATGGACAAAATTAGTTTATATATGCTTTAAATATGGCAAATATTATAGAAATTTCCTATAATAAAAGATGAATTCGATTAGATTTTTGTGATAGTATTTCGGATTAGATAATTAAAACAAAATTTGGCATTTCTAATTTATTACTAATAAATCAACTACATTTCATCATATAAGATTGTTTCTCCTTCAAATGGATGTATAGACTCATCATAGTATTCTAGTGGCAGGTCATCACTGGCAGGGTGGGTAGGAAATGGTGGTGCAGTTTTGAGTTTTTTCAGAGGTAGTACAGTGTCATACAAATAGCAGACAGCTCCTGTTTCCCCAGGTATGCCCACTCCTAGAGTCCAAAGGATATTATGCTTTGTGTTTATTCGTAGTATTTTTACACCTCTCAATGTTCTCCACCTAAAACAAGTATATTTAATATTTTTTAAATTGTTTCAGATGAGAGTAATATACTCATGGACGAGTACTGATACAAATCTTACAGAAGAATATTAAAATGAATTTTTAAACACTTTAGTTAGTAATTACCTTTTACAATCTGACAGATATGTGACTATAATGGAATATGGTGTTTCAGAGTGACTTCAGATGATGTTATATATTTAAATATTTAAGTATTTGTCCATTTACTCTATTAGTTGATAATCATACAAACCTGTTACCCATGTGACCAGGCATTTTAGTACCAGGCCACACTCTAGCCTTTTCTCCACCCCCTCCTATGTTACCCGGTCTCCTATGTGTTTTTGTAACACCATGAGATGCAGGCATACCACTAAATCCCCATCTTTTCATTACACCTTGAAACCCTCTGTCCATGCTATAACATAATTTTTTTATTTAGTATACTTTCAACTTTGTGCAATACTAACTTTTAAAGACAATATTATTTAACATTAAACTGTCCAAAACTATACTAACGTTTTAGCTCTAACATCAATGTGATCACCGACTCTAAAATGTGTGGCAAACAAAGGTGTACCAGATTGTAAAGCCGCATGTGGTGAAACCATGAATCTGAATAAATGTCGCTTTGGCAACATTCCAACGCTGTTAAATATTCCAGAATATTCTTTGGTGACTGTGCTGGGATCTAAAGTTTCCGACCCAACTAAAAGACAACCTAATGTTTTCTTTTCTTTCCACTGTACTTTTGTTGTTTTCATAGGATTAAATTCCTCTGGAGGTATATACTTTATGACATGATTATCAACTACCTAAAATTAAATAAAAGTGTGTTAAAAATATTATCAGAATAATCAATACATATAACAAAATTTGAGTGTCTGTAATATCAAAAGAAAAATCCCAGATTTCACAAAGTTGATGTTGTTGTGTTGCTAATAACGAAAATCGCAATTTTTTTTTTTTGTCTGTCCGCAAGCCATGTTTGTTCCGGGTAATCTCCATTGCAACATTCCTCCCACCCTGTTAAAATTAGGACTATAAGTATTTACAAAAAAATTGTCACCTGCAGAAGTGTTGTTTGATATTTCTTTCCTTCTTTTGACCATAGTGGATAGTTGCCAATTTTTCGCGCTATTAAACCAACTCTTCGTGTAAAAGGATTCCACTCATTTGTTTGTTGTTCTGCAAGAGCTAATGGAGATTCTAATGCAATTTGTGAATTACGTTTATCTTGTATTATTTCTTCAATAAAATCTCTATTTTCTTGCGTCAAAAGATCTTCACTCATCTATTAAAACACGTTTAATAATAGAAATTTAATAACTTTCTCGCAATTTATTAAATACTAGCTGTTGCTCGCGACTTCGCCTGCTTGAAATTAAAAAATATAGCCTATGTTACTCACAGATAAATTACCTTTCTAACGGTGAAAGAATTTTTAAAATCGGCCCAGTAGTTTTTGACTTATTTCAATACATACAAAAATACAAAAAAGTATAGATTAGTATAGATATAAAGCATTATTGTATACCTAATACTCACCACTCTTTCTTTAGGTACAAACCAATGTGGAGGTCGATATTTAGGAGGTTTGTAATATGCATTTTGTCTTACAGGAATGTGGTCAACTCTGTAACATATTTTGTCACTCTAACTTAAAAATATACCATGAGATAACTAACAACCAAATTTTGATATCTGTTTACCTTAACCTACTAAGAGTCGAGCACAATAGTTTCATATTAGACGTGGCCATTATTTGACAAAAGATTATATTCTTTTAAATGCAGGTATAACAATGTTTACATAGTCTGAAAAATAAATCGCAGATTTAAAGGTGAAACATAACCTGCAAAAGCTAGGCTTTTATGACATAAGAGATAAAAGGTTGCCAAAATCAAAATGTTACCAGTTGATAACAGTCATGAGATAATCACATATTTTATAGACTCTGGAGAAAACCATAATGTTTTTCTGGTTTTGTTTTATTTTTGAATTTGATATTGACAATTCAATGTTTATGAATTCTTCTTGAGCATGAGCTTCTGTGATTATAACATTTATATATACACGTTACGTTATAACACAAATAAATACATTATTTATCAAATCAATTTCTGTCGGTATCTTTATTAATGCTAAATTAAAATGGAATTTACAATTTGGAAATATTTTATCCTGTTAATACAATTATCAAGTGCATTTGAAATAGAATTAACTGGGCCGGGTTTACATCCCAAGGATATTGTGATGCCGGCTAGATATTTCTTTGTTAATTTTACTTCTTTTAATGAAGACACGTGAGTAGAATTATTAAATAAGGTATATGGTAAATCCCGATAAAAATTCTATGTTACAACAACATAGCTTCCTAATAGAATTTCTAAAAATATTCCTAATAGAATTACAGATATCAGATAAGGAATGATACCCATTTTTATTTCTTATAACCAATACAAGTAGTTGATTAGTGCAAAAACAACTGACCTGATGATTGATGAGATTTTTGAGAATACAAGATTCTTCGATGTTGCCTATGTTTTGGAAAGAAAAATTCAATGAATGAATCGAAAATATAATTTTGTATGAATATTTTCAATTAAAATGTTATCTTTCAGCTATACACCAGATTTTGGAAAGAAATTTTCAGTTGAGATGAATGGAAAATCCGTGAAAAAAAACTTTTGTCGTGTTTGGGTCAACACACTTGACAGGAAGGATGGCACCTTTATAGTTAGATATAAGGTTTATGAAACATGTGTGTTTCTCAAAGTTGCCATTTATTACAATAGCAAACTCATAAAGGAGTTCCCATTAACAGTAGAAGGTATAATTATTGACAGATACATTTATAAACCTGAAGCCACTTTTTATTACTTTATAAAAATCAATTTATTCCAGGTCCTATTCAAGCAGATCAGTGTGATTGCCCAAAGAAAGACTTTGATTTATGGTTAAACAATTATGAATGTCCCATCTCGTTTCCAAGTATTATACAAGACCTAGAACCATTTGACAACCAAGATATGTTAAAACAAGTAAAAAAGATTGTAGATAAATATCATAAGCCTGAAAGCACAAGTTTCTGTCACTATGTCATAAAGAATAATCAAATATACAGGGATTGTTATGGCAAGTATGTTGAATTTAATATGTTTGCTGATAAAATCCTCTTGTCCCTCACAAGGAGGGTGGTACTACCTGATATAGAACTGGTAATTAATTTAGGTGATTGGCCATTGATACATAAAGGCTCGGAGCCACTTCCCATGTTCTCATGGTGTGGTAGCAATGATACTCTGGATATTGTAATGCCAACCTATGACATAACAGAATCTGCATTAGAAAATATGGGAAGGTATTTATATTATTTCTGTCTCTGTCTATAAGTTTATCTGCCATTACTATACTTTTATTATTTTTACAGAGTTAGTCTTGATACATTATCTGTGCAAGGGAATGTGGAAAAGAAGTGGGAAGATCGTAAGCCTATGGTGTTTTGGCGAGGACGTGACTCGCGCGCTGAGAGACTAAAATTAGTTGACATTGCAAGAGAAAATCCTGAATTATTCAATGTATCTCTTACTAATTTCTTCTTTTATAGAGAAAAGGAAGCACAATATGGTCCAAAACAACCACATGTGTCGTTCTTTAAGTTTTTCGATGTAAGTTAATTCTCGAGGAGTATAATTATTTTTTTGGAGCAACTATTCTAGGTCTTCAAAACTTGTAAATTAAAAAAATATATTTGTTATTGTTGCAGTACAAATATCAAATGAATATTGATGGAACTGTAGCAGCATACAGATTTCCTTATCTACTTTCCGGAGGTGGAATGGTTTTAAAACAGGAGTCTCCATATTATGAACACTTTTATAGTCAACTTCGTGAATGGGAACATTATGTGCCAGTAGCACGTGACTTGAGTGATTTAGTTGAAAAGATACAGTGGGCATTAGAAAATGACGAGAAGGCTTACAACATAGCTAAAAATGGTCGAAAATTCGCACAAGAAAACTTACTTCCTCAACATATTATATGTTACCATGCATTACTATTCTCTGTAAGTAATTATGTATTTATTTCTTAATAGCTTTCGCCCGCGTGAAATAAAAAAAATATAACCATGTAGCTTATATGTTCTTCCAGACTATGCTCTACAGTAATGCCAAATTTCATTGGGATCCATTCAGCAGTTTAGGCTACAAACTCTAACAAACATCCATTCATCTAAACTTTCGCATTTATACTAGTAAGATAACCTGATAAGTGAAATTATTTAACTTTATGGCTTATTTCAGGAGTGGAGTAAGAGGATATCAAGTGAGGTGACCATTCGTGAAGGAATGACCCATGTACCACAATCCACGTTTGAGTGTAACTGTGCATTCAATCAAGAGATTAACCATGAAGAATTATAATAAACTCTCATTTATCTCAGCAAAGACGAAAAAATAGAATAGTTAATGTAAAATAAAAGAGTGCCTTAAGTACATTGAAGATTGTTGTATTGTAGAGTAGGTGAAGTAAGAAAAACATGTTGCTTAAATTTTAATTCCTTTATTTTTAAATAGTAATGAAGCAACTTTATAGTGTAGATATAGTTATAAATCTCCTATTAAATGGAATTCAGTACAAAACAACATCAAATACAAACGATCAATTACTAGATCAAAAACTCATTCTAATTAAAGCATATTCTACTTTAGAGAAAATGGCAGGTAAATAAATAACAAATATTAATATTTGCTTTGTAGAAATGTTCTAGAGCCACATCTAGTTTTTTAAATATTCTACAGTGTTAAAACAATAAAAAAAATCTTTAATTAGCTCTGGCCCCAAGGGCTCCATGGTAAGAAACTAAACAGCTTGTAGTGTTATTTAATAAATAAAAGGTATATATTATTTGTACATCTACACTAGTTAAATCAATATTATAATAATACAATTTTTTTTACACCTAATTTTTGTCTTTTTAAAATTAGATTTATTTTTATGTTAAGATTTTTTACATTGTGTATTTTTTAAATTATGGATAAAATACTTTTTATATATATAACACTAGGTTAGATATA
>LD699455.1:6614956-6625566 GCA_003118335.3 Papilio memnon
CAGCTCTAATGAATACTAAATGTCATGCTCCAAATATTAAGAGTCAGGTAAATTATTTGTTTGTTTTTGGTTAAAAGCTACACAGTAATTGTGTGGTTCGTAGTAAATAGAAATTTATGTATAGTTCCGGAAATCCGCGGTGTCCTGCCTCTTGCTCCCTACGAGACAAACTTCGCCACTTACAATAACAGATTAAATACGATTCGTCCTACTGTTAATTGTATCGCATCGTATTACAATATGTAATATCTCGTCGGTTAAATAGAAAAACAGTAGTATTCAAAATGTACATTTTTTACATGACAAGCGTTTAAAGTTTTTAATCTTTAAAATTTAAATAATTTTTTCCTTTAGTTTAATTTTTTTTTTAATGTCATTATTCTATTTAATCGACGATATATATGCTGAAATCGGTGGTACAAGTAGATGGTGTAAGTAGGAATGCCCTAGCGGTACATAGCGACGTTTGCGTTGCGATAGAAGCACATGTAGGCGTCGGAGAGCAGCCGCTTGGAGTACTTGAGCAGGCGCTCCCCGCACACCTCCCCGCGCACGCGCTCGCGCTCGCTCGCCAGCCACTCGCCCAGCTCCGGCAGGCTGACGATCTCCGGGATGTTGTACCCGTTGCGTTCCCCTGGGACGGAGCATTGCACACACTATACACCCCTCCCTCCCAACGTCCAACAAACACTACTTGTCTAGTTTTACTTATCCAATCTTAAACACTGCTCTGCTTACAATCTGACAGATGTGACAATTTTAATGGAATTTGGATTTTTATATTAACCTTATTTTAAACACATATTAAATGCCGTTTCAGTATTCGGTCGTAAATTATTAAATTATCTTAAATGAAGCTGAGTTTGTAGTAAATTAGAGTAAAAAAACTAATTGTTGGCAATAACAAAACATGAAAGGCAATTTTTGTTTTTTATATCTAATGAGATATCCAAATGCTTTATCGCACTATTACTAAATACTGACCTTTTCTGTCGGCCATTGAGTCGAAGAAGCACCAAGGGACGTCATGTCCGCGGTCAGTTTTGACAAAGGCCACGTAATGACTGGTCTCGATGCAGAGCACCGCGAACAGCTCCATGAACACTCGCGGCCCGTCAAACGAATGCAGCGATTCGATTGCTTCATCGCTAACATTTAGCGGACTGGCCTAAGAAACGATAATATTTGGTATTTACTATTTGTATTTTTGTATGTATTGAAATAACTCAAAAACTACTGGGCCGATTTCAAAATTTCTTTCACCATTAAAAAGCTATGTTATCACCGAGTATTGGTTACTCTAACTCTACTCTGGCTATATTTTTTAATCCCACGCGGACGAAGTGACGAGCAACAGCTAGTAATTAAAAAAATGAATTTATCGTTTTAATACTACTACATTGGTGTACATAGACCATTTTTGCCATAGATAATAGTCACTGACGTTTATAAACGGACAAGCTATAAGACAGGGTATTTTGTGCCTATTTCATTTTTGTTATTTTGGCGCTGAAGGTATGAGTCAAGACGTCGCCGGGCGGCCGTCGCGAGATGAGTGTGTGTTTGTGTGAGTGGGGGAGTGGGGTGTGTGTGGGGGTAACCTTGTGGCGTAGCCGGTTGGGGTGTGAGAGGCGTAGGCAGCGGTCGCAGAGCGTGTAGCCATCCATCTCGCAGTCGCGTTCGCACGGCCCGCATTCCCACGTTGCCAGCGAGCCGCACAGCAGGCACTGCTTCGGCACTGACACAACACAATACGACACACTATGGCACTATGCCTCACCGCACTCACTAGGGATGTCGGTTGTGACGAACAAGTTCAGGGATGGCGAACCACTGGCACTCTTGACATAAATAGCACACGACACGACACAATATTTGGGCATGTCGATGATCATAAAAACACTACGAAAAAGTATGAAGTGGGTATTTTATAAAAAGCAAACGCGATGTCATTACCATGCACCATGGCATTGTAATAATCAGTCAAAATTATTAGAAGGCACGTCTAAGACCGCATTAAAGATTTCTTCAAAAAATGGCACAATGCATAAAGGTTCGCTACCCCTGAACTAATTGAATGGGCCGTTGATCTCCGTTCATAGCTGAATTTTCAACCATTGACCGTTTTTCAGTCAACTGTCATAATTTAGTTTTGACTTATGCCTACCAGATCATATCTACTTTAATTTGACTATAGAAATTGATCAGATTGGTTTGATAAATTACTGGGTAAGAGTAATTTTACACTTTAATATTTTAATGCTTTATCTGGTGACAAATTATTGGAAATAAATTGATTTATTTAGTATTTAATTATACTTACATCCTTCGATGAGATCAGTGATATCTAAATGAGTCGAAAGTTGCACCTGCTCAAATGACTTATATTGTTTACCAAATCTAGGCATTTGTATTATTAAAGTTGAAGGAACCTGTAACAATGTAATATTATGCATGAAATCTATAATTTTAATTAAATATCTTAAAGGTTAAAAGAAAATAGTGTTTACCTCAGTGAGTTTGACTCCAGAGGTAGCAAAGGACTGCTTCAAGAGGTATTGCATGCTGGGGAAATCCACGTCACCGGTTCTTTCCACAAACACCTGGTAGCAGTACGTCTCTTGGCCCGACGACAGCTTCAGGAATGGCTCAGCTCGCAATATTTGAGCTAATAAGCCATTTAAGAATTCTTCCGGGTCCTAAAAAATATTATCTTAAAAAACAATTATAGTCTCCTACAACCATAAGTAACTATTATGTCATACCTACTAGATGAAAAAGTACAAAATATTTGAAGAGTGCCATGGCAAGAACACAAAGCAGAAATGGTCTTGAACAGAGATAGCTCATAGATACCTAATCTGGAGCACAAAAATTAGGCGAAAAAATGCTCTGAAGGCATTTTGTAGGCGTGAAATCCCTTCATTATTAGCATTTATAACACAAAAGTTAGAAAATCGAATCTGGATTAAATGACAAACAATTAAGGCCTCATTTACACGATGCAATAATCTGAATTTAGACTATACAAGATAATTATTTTATTGTATGCAATGGGCAAGAAACTTGCATTGTGTAAATGGGCCTTTAATATATCTATACTAATAAAATGAAGCGTAAACACACACTAGGTTACGTAGGATTTCAGCAATTACAATATATTTTTGAATAATATTTTTTTATTAGATAGCCCTACACTTACGACATGCTTTAAGCTATATATTTTCACGCTATCGAGCTTAGGGGGGTAAATAAATTCGAAAAAACCTTCATGTGGGAACCAAAAATTACAAGCTGACAACATCAAGAAAGCAAGGTCGCCATGGTAACAGTAATTATTATCCAATGTTAAAGATCTTTGTTGTCATTTGTGTATTTGAATTTAGACATTTGTAATTGAAAATTTCATAAATGTAAACGTAAAAAAATTATGTAAAAATAAAGTGTTTATATTTGAATGCCGATTAAGCCGTACGGGAACAGCTCGGAGATTGTACGGGACACAGTGAGAGAGGCACCTTCTCCTCCGAGGTGAGTCCGGGCACGTCGGACAGTCTCTCGAGCAGCGTACGCAGCTTCATGACTCGGTCCGCGCGCACGTACCCGTGCCGGCGCAGCGGATTCACCACCTCCTCGCGCAGCACGCGCTGCACCTCGCTGTACTGCGGGCAGTCCTACACAACCCTTCTTATGTACCACTACCTGCTGTCGGCCGCGAATAACGCCGCGTCGAATTAAAATTATAAAAGTAAGTCTATGTCTTCTTCCAGACTGCTCTACATATATGCCAAATTTCATCTAAATCGGTTCAGCAGTTTAGGTGATAGCTAACAAACATCCATCCATCTAAACTTTCGCATTTATAATAAGTAAGACTAGCTACTACTACTAGCTGTCTCCCACTTCTGCTGTCACTTCTTCGCGGAATAAAACTTTAATAAGCTGTGTATTCCTTTCAGTGTGTTTTATATCTATGCAAAATTTCAACGAGATCCGCTTATCTGTTTTAGAGATATAATAAGTAATAACAAAAATCCATCCATTGGTCCAATTTCTTGCATTCATTTAGATAGTAAGAAGTAAGATACAACTTTGATTACAACTACTACCAATTATTCAATTTAACACGATCAGCACCGCAGACTAGTTCTAGCCTAGCGAGTTTTCATACGAAAATATTATAGAGGCAGTGAATGTGAAAATATAAAATTGTGGTGAAAGCTCAACCTTGTTTAAATAATTCTAGTGATTGTTTTAATTATTTCAATTTTACAATATTATCTATCACTTACTTCCGGCTCCTGAGGTCTATAGAGCAGTGAGTCAAAAACGCTGGTAAAGGTGAACATTGCGAAGAGTGTGGCGTCCAGGTAACAGGAGTTGTGATGTCCCTGGATGCCGCGGTTCTTGCCCGCGATGCTGCTTAGCTTGTTCAGCGGCGGCACCACGCCCCTCACGATCGGACACTCCGGCTGCACACACACAATTACGTCAACATTTACCAAACTAATATTACTTAATTAACTCTGTATCAAGTGTAGGTACAATCAGCTGTATATGGTAATGCAGTGACTCTGGTGATGCACTCAATGTCAAAAGTTGATTGCAAACATGAATTTTTTTATACCTCATCTAGCATGTAATGAATGTCCTAAAACACTACTGTTAAGGAACATTTTTTCAATCAACTAGAGAGAGATAAAAGAGACAGAAGAGAGGTAGTAAAATCAAAGACTGAAGTGTAATATGTTAGTACTTGATCATCGTTGTTCGTTTGTTGATGTGCACGGTCCGGAGGCGGAGTGTCGCGGAAGCGCGCGTCGCGGCGGCACAGCGGCAGCGGCACGAACAGCGCGCGGCCCGACGCGCACGAGAACAGCTTGGCCCCGCCGCGGCTGCCGTCGCCCAGACCGCACACGCTCTCCTCCAGCTCCACACCAGCCGTCGCCGTATCTGATTATTAACTTTGTTTCTATCTTCTCATTTAAAACATTTAAAACTACAATAATGGAATTTTAGGCGTTGATGTCTGTTTTACCATCGATAATCCCGATCCATTTGACGACGCCGTAGTAATGTTGATCAACATCAGTAGCGACCTCCACTAGCGAGCCGACGCCGATGTCTTCCGGCGCGTGCACCGGCGAGGACTTTGTCTGCGCCACGCGCGGCGACCCCAGTGCCGGGGAGTCGTACAACACTTCGGGCATATCGCTGCCGGGCACATCTAAACGCACGAGCAATATTCAAAACTTGCGTTAACCCAAATTTATATTTCGATAAGGTATCTATTTTTTTTTAAATAATAGCATAATCCTACTTTCCAAAAAAGACATGTAAATATAATATTATAACAACAATTATCGAAACAAAAAAAGCGTAAAGATAAGTTCATGATTTGATGGCTACTAAGCCGCAGGCAAACACGGATAAACAACGTGTTTATACTTAAGACACTAAGAACATGCGTATTTGCGTCTAGGGTTAAAAAATGTAAAAAATAACATACTATCTTCATATTGTAGCACACACAATGGTATATCATTGATATCTATGTCTTGGTAATAATACGTATGGGCCATAGTTCGCGCCGACTAGAACTTATGCCAAACAACGCTCGTCTACTGCGCCTCTATAACTATAATTAGAAATTGGGCTACTATAATTAGATAGTGTAAAGCTGCATGCAGTGTGTAATGTACAAACATCGATGTCCTGTTTCATATTATTACAGATATTTGATCAAATGTATTTAAGTTAATACACAAGAAATAGTGTTACATGAAATATTTTGAATTCTTTATGGAAGTTAAAATTACTTCAAAATGGTGAGATTAATGCTTTTTTTTTATTCTCAACTCTCATATACAATTTTTTTTTTGTAATGAATATAAGTAATATAGATACGGAATTTAATACTGGACTTGATGTGATAAATTTGATGTATTTTAAACTTGTATAAGACCGAAGATGACTTACTCAAATTTATGTATTTAAATTAAACAACAGTTGTATATTGGATAAGACCATATTCCACTATAGAAATTGTTAATAATTAAAACTATTAAATATCACAATTAGTTCTAGATTTTAACATTGAAAATAGTATTGTATTTACTGGTTTATTGTATGAGATTACAAGATTCCGAGAGACTTACTATTTTCTTAGACACATCTCCAATCCTTATATATTTTTGGCATAAAACATACTTTATCTCACCTACTAATATACCTGTTTCAACTTTCTTAGGTTCATTAACCATTTTGGTTTGATGTTGAACTTCTTCCGAATTTAAAGATTTGGCAGTTGATGACAAATTAGGTCTATTCTTTCTTTTTTCTGGAGCTAAGTGGTTAAGAAGATTTACAGACTTGATTCTTTCATTTTGTGATGGGCGTTGCATAGTGCGTCTATACACCTTAGGCACTGTACCATACTGGGGTTGCTCAGGCTCACGAGGAGCTGGCGGCCAGCTGCCTCCAATTAATGAAAAGAGATCCAACTAAAATAATAAGAAAATAAAGTATAAGATAATTAACAATTACATAAAGGACATATTTTTTTTTAACGTTAATCAATTTAGTAATACCTAATATTTCAGTATTGAGAAAATAATGGTTATCACAAATACATTTGACTTCCACCACTGACTTTGCCATTTTATATTGTTGTGATGTGAAGTGTGAAGTGATGTATGAATTAAATATGTTCCCCATTATACTTCCCAGCATAAGAAAGTAATTTATAAAACATTAATACATGTTAAGAAAGAATTTAAATATTCCATATGAAAATAATCAAGAAAGTAATAGAAACCAAAAGTTCAGAAACTTGCTACACATAGCATATACCAAGATGGTAGTCTCTAATAATTTAATACAATTCTTATTAGATTTTAATCTAAAACTGCTTATGACTAAAGCAAAGTGGTAAATCAATTTAAAAACAAAATTAAAAATTAATTTCATAAATGTATGGTTAATCACAAGCCGAATCCCATATTTGAAATTTAAAAAAAAATTAGTGTGTTGTGCATAAACATTTCAGTGTGGTTAGTGATAATGACCATTTATAAGGCCAACCTGTGTATCTCGGTTGTGCCCTGTCGAGTCACGGGCTTCATTACTTTCTTTACTCATTCTGCTTGCTTTGTACTAATTTCAAGTACCTGTGACCGGCTACTTAGCGTGCTAATGATTAAAATCTCAATTAAAAAGAGGATATACTACTCTTATTGTCTAAAGGACAAACCTGTTTATATTCTTTTATTTTCTTTCGTGTCACTAACACTTTTTTTAATACCTTATAGTAATATAAAAATTATAATTTTGATGACTATTTTTCAAACATCCAAGAAAATAGAAAGACCAATACAAATTATAAATTTACACAACAACATCAATAAAAATTCAAGATTCTGACGTCACACTATAGAATATAAATCTTCCAGATATGTGAATTTGGATTTTTAGACGGCTGGATAAAATAGCAAATTGCTAAACACATAAATATGCGAAGTTGAATATTAATTACGAAATATGGAGATGTTTATCCTTCTCTAAAAAATAGAGATTTTCACAATAGTATTTGACCACCTCTAAATATGTCGATTTGAAACATCTAAATGTCCTTATGTCATGTCAAGGACATTGATGTCAAAATAATCATTTGAACTTGTACACATTCACAACAAGTGTTATCAAATTAAATAAATTAAATAAAACAAAAAGTAAATGCATATTTGTAGAATTTGCTTTATTGCAATAAATGCTTTGTAAATAAATGAAAAACAACAACATTTCAATTATAAAGTTTGAAGATTAGGTAAAGTTTTACTAGTAACAGTGCCTTAGTTGTACCTAATATAAATAATAATTAGTTATGTTATTAATATTGAAAAAAATAGGAACCAAAATGAAAATGTTCCACTAATATTGGTGCTTGTTAGTAAAACTTATTGGCCAACTATCCGAAGTATATGGCATTCAAGAAAGTTTATTTAAAATTTTTTTGTATCATTTCTTATTTTTTCATAAATTTATTGTAAGTTTAATGTTTTTAGGTGTTCCCAGACATAATGATCCGGCAAGGAAGCATAGACGATATTAATGCCCAACAATTTCTCAAGATATCTAATTATGAGGACACCGTCAGACAACTTGATATTTACTATGCAATAGGTATAAAGGATGATCTCATTTATGTCATAAACAAGAGCTCTTCATTCACTCTTTTATGAGAACATTTTTTTTAAATGAAATGTTTTTATTTTTTTTTGCAGTAAAAAGACAATTACTGAGGTTTCAAAGTCCCATAACTGGATTATTTCCTGTTCTATCTACTGATCTGAATGTAGCTAGTGTGAGAGATAGTATATACTGTGCTGCTGCAGTATGGGGTCTTTACCAGGCATACAGGTATCTTTTATTATCCATAGTAATCATTTGTATAATGAAATAACTTGAATAAATAATATAAATATAGTGAAAAATAATTTACAGTTTTGTTTACAGTTCTGATAATAAGTAATTATTACAAGAAAATCCTAAGAAATTATTTTAAAATGTTTAGTTATATTTTAGGCGTATTGATGATGACCGTGGTAAATCACATGAATTAGGACAGAGCACAGTCAAGTGTATGCGAGGTATCTTAGAGTGCTGGATAAAACAGTCGGCTCGTGTGGAAGCTTTCAAAACGAGACAGAGTGCCGCTCATGCATTACATGTCAAATTTCACCTCACTACCGGAGAACCTGTACTATCAGACGAAGAGTACCATCACCTTCAAATAGATGTGGTTTCCCTCTACCTTCTTTTTCTTGTCCAAATGATAACAGCGGGACTGCAAATTATATACACACAGGTACTTTTGCATTTCTATTTCATAATAATTGAAATTTTAAATAAATATTTTATGTCTAAAATATCATGTAAAAATGTATTCTGAAGATCCATCCTTGCAAATTAGTAACACATTTAGTATGTAAAAGTTGTAGTTACGTACAATGTGTTAAATATAGAAAATTTGTTAACATTTGTGGGCTATTTACTTACAGGATGAAGTAGCATTTGTGCAGAATTTAGTTTATTATGTAGAAAGAGCATACAGAACTCCAGATTACGGTATGTGGGAACGAGGTTCTAAATACAATGATGGCAAACCAGAAATTCATGCATCCTCCATAGGTAAACATTTTGCAAAACCTTTTTGTTACATTTAATACATATTTTGTTATTTAACTTGATTTTATTTTCGTTGTATAATTCCAGGTATGGCAAAAGCTGCTCTGGAAGCAATAAATGGCTGCAACCTGTTTGGTGACAAGGGTGCTTCGTGGAGTGTTGTCTATGTAGACATTGATGCACATAACCGGAATAGAAGCATTTTCGAGACAATGCTGCCACGAGAATCTAGTTCCAAGGTCAGATAAATAAATTTGTTTTAGTCTCTTTGTATAAATATACATCTTCATGCTTATTGATTAATTGTTAAATCTTATTTATTTACATGATTTTTCATAATAAAAAGGGATATCCTATTAATCCATCTGATTGTAGATTTATGTCTCAGTACAATTGTTCTTTAAAGTAATAAAAATCGAAATAGGCTACCAAAGGTTTATTTTTCAGGGTGTTGATGCAGCATTATTACCGACCATATCGTTCCCTGCATTCGCTACACATGAAGAATTGTTAGTTCAGTTGACAAAAAATAATATTCTCACACGTTTACAAGGGAGATATGGTTTCAAACGGTTTAGTAGAGATGGTTATAAGTGTGCGTTAGAAGATCCAAACAGGAGGTACTATAATGAAGGAGAGTTGAAGGAATTTGATGGGATAGAATCGGAATGGCCACTCTTCTATGTTATGATGATAATTGATGGGGTGTTTAGGACTTTACCCGACCAAGTTGAGGAATACCAAAAGTTATTGAAGTCACGGATTTATATGGATGAATATGGAGGTAAATAATTTTTCTATTAACATGCAAGTTTGTTGTAATTATAAAAATTGAGGTAGAAAGTCAACTATAAATGTATTTCAAAAGATACTTGACACTTTTCGGTGATTTTCTAATCTTTATAGCATTTTTAAAATCATGTTTAAAAATTGCTTCTTTGTCCATATTAATAAGGAGTAAGCTGTCTCTAATTCCTTTTTGATAATGTCTCACAAAGTTTAAATGATTATATTTTGTAAGTTTATTTATTTTTCAGATCCCGTAATTCCTTGGTACTATTATGTTCCGCGCGAAGGTGTTGAGAACGAGCGCAGTGAGCCATACTCCGTTAGAAGGATACCTGCTAGTAAGTTTTTTGAAAGACCTACGAATGCTTTTACCATAAGAACTTTTTTATTTATAGTCACAATTTTGTAGTCATGTCATTTTTATTTTCCGTGGCCTTTATCAAAAATTTTAATATGATTACAGACCAACCGGACGATAGTATAAATAAAGGTAACGCGAATTCGATCGGCGAAGAATTTTCCTATTTTTTTCTTTGATCTTTTAATGTGATGGAATGTCAATAATTTTCCTTTTTTGCTTCTAGTTACTAATAAATATTGCATTGCCTATTACAATACTTAAACATTAATTTGTA
>LD699455.1:6625647-6645587 GCA_003118335.3 Papilio memnon
AAATTATGCTTATCAAACTACTTATTACCTTTGCAGTTGTCTTTGATAATTGTTATACTTAGTTTTACTGTTATTAGACACGGGGGGTTTATTCCTGTGGGCGCAGTCGTTGTTCGTGCTGGCGCAGCTGCTGACGGGCGGCTTGCTACACGTCAACGAGCTGGACCCCATACGACGATATCTGCCCTCCTACAACCGTCCAAGGAGGGCAGGACGGTACTCTGCCTTTCAGGTTAGATATCACTTACTGTGGTTAAATAACATTCATTTTTTTAACTTTACCGGGCGATTAACAATTAAACTCGTTTAAGTTTTAATTTGTAATACGAAATTTTGTTTTTTAATTACAGTACATTTATCAGTGATAATTATTAGCGTTTAACATTCTAATTAATTTTACAGTCTTTTTAACAATATGATCCAAAAAAAATATTTTCTTTTCATGCAAATCAGGCAAAACCAGCATTTGTAAGTACATGTGTTACACACACGAACGCAGCATGAAAACTGAACATGTATTGATATATTAGCACGGTATAAAATTGTATTGCCAAAAATATACACGCTTCAATTGCAACTGCGATGTTCGATATTTTATTGCTTTTTATTTCTTTATCATAGCCAAAATTTATTTATATAGTAAAATGTACACGAATGCCTGCAGCTTTGAAGTTAAAAGATTATGTATAAACACTATGTATACGCACAGCTAGCTGCCTAGTGATGAACACTGTAATTTTAAAAATAACTAATAGATATTAAAATTATAGCAAGTTAATTAACTGTACTTCGTGGTATTGCTTCAAAAATTAAAAAAAAAATCAAAGTAAATGGAACGGATTTTGGCAATTCTCAAGGGACGCTATGCAGCAATCATCAAATTGCATCAAATACAAGCAATCATTTTATGTATGGGCAATGAGTCCGCGTGACTTGAGCCTGGGCAGACGTACGTTCACAGTTAACCATGAACCATCACCAGCTCACTATACGTCCTCACTGAGTGGCTCGGAGTCTACCCTACGTTAGGGGTGACTATGGCTTAGTCAAGTACACTAATCATAGTCACACATGTCTTTGAATTTCTTCTTCAATATGTGCGGGTTGCATCACGATGTTTGTTGTGGTTTAAACGAGGTATCTATTGTGAACAGGGCACAGCGACGGACCTGGTGGTGCAAGTGGTGCTTATCGCGGAGTCGATGCGGCTGCAGGCCATGATGGGCACCTACGGCATACAGACGCAGACCCCGCACGAGGTCGAACCCGTACAGGTAACTACACACTCTCTACACTGTTATAAACAATAAACATTTTTAACAATACATTATATTTTTCACTTTAACACTTTCCATGCCACAACTTTGATCGCGACGTTGTCCGCGTGAAATTAAAAAATAATTAAAATCGTAGCCAGAATAGTTACATATAATACCTTTCTAATGGAGAATTTTTAAAATCGGCCCAGTAGCTTTTACATGAATCAAATAAATACAAAAACATTATACAAATCTTTCCTCTTTATAATTTTAGTATGGATAAGTGAACTCGTCAGTGGCATTGAACCTGTTGAAAGGAACCTTTCTATTCTATCGTTTTACAGCAGTCATTCCCGTTATCTGATGCTACAAATAATTTATTTATATACAGTCGATAGATAGGCGTCTCCTGTACAATAACTTACAATTTTAGGTATGCAGTTCTACACAATTAGTGCATGTGTATCGGGAACTCGGCGTCTGCCCGAAACTGAAACTGACCGGCCGTCCAATACGACCTGTTGGCTCGTTGGGAACCAGTAAGGTATGTTATTCCCCTATTTTTAACTAAATCATGAATTTAGAGTGGTAGAGCCCGCTTTAACATCTTAGCACGAATGGGTCGGCTCGCCCCCAGCAATACCACGATCACGCAGAAGACAGGCGTGAAGCGGGAGTAATTCCACGTTTCGTCTGATGAGTGTCGTGCTGGAGGCCCAATTTTAGTCCCTTTCCCGTTCCACCCTTTTCTTATAATGAAAGGATAGGATGGGAAAGTGGATTTGACGGTGGAGGAGACGCATAGGAAGGGGAAATATCCTCTTTATGTGCGTCTCCCTCCTCCGTCGATTTAGGGTAGGCAACGCATCTGCAATTGCTGATGTCTATGGGCAGCGGTCGCTTTAGATGGCCGCTTGCTCGTTTGCTACCTTGTAGTATATAAAAAAAAAGAATATTGTTATCCTGTTATTAATCAAAACCATTTAAGAAATATATAGACCAGGCATAGTGAACAATTTTTTTTCACCGGTACTTTCTCTGAAAGGTACTATATCAGTCAAGTTTAGTGCCACCTCGTGTTCTTGTAGTGACATGTAATAAGACATTTTAAATGACTATGTGTAATTGTCTCAAGTGATGTGTCAACTATGCCTCCTGTTTTTTTTTAAATTTCTTTGTTGTTAATTAAAACATTAATTTATTATATTAATAGATTTACCGCGTGTGTGGTATGACTGTGCTCTGTTACCCGCTGATATTCGAAGTGTCAGAGTTCTACCTGTACAGAGACATGGCGCTGTTGATAGACGATATAAAGACTGAATTGCAGTTTGTGGGCAAGTAAGTTATATATTTGCAATTTAATATCAATTTTATTACACTAATATTATATGTTAATTAACATGGCGTAGTGTCGATTTTAGTAGGTGCATTCTAGCTACAGATTTTTATTAAAAGATCTTCTCTTAGTGATATTACTGTCTCTGAGTGCGGATGTGCGTGTGCGGTGTGCAGGTACTGGCGGCTGTCGGGGCGGCCGACGGTGTGCCTGCTGGTGCGCGAGGAGCACATGCGGGACCCTCACTTCAAGCAGATGCTGGACCTGTTCGCGATGCTCAAGAAGGGCCACTGCGACGGCGTCAAGGTGCGCCTCGGCCGGCTGCAGAACCTCATCTCCAGCTCTTGTATAGGTAACACGTCAAACTACGTCTATCGGTTTTTGAAATTTGTAATCCATTAACATAGGAACTTAATATGAACGTCGTTTCAATGTGTCGTATTCATTTGAGTCAAAGAGATTCAAAAATTATATAGAGTGGGCATAGTTGATACTTAACTTGAAACACGTCTCACTAACTCTATCTATTGATATTGATTTAAATGTTTATATTTGATTTTATCACACTGTTTAGTTTATTTTATAACAAAAGATGGAGCTTATTATAATTTTGTAAAATGATTTCTTACATGTCAATACAAGGTCACTATAGCTTATCAATTGATATAGTACCTGTCAGAGAAAGTACCGGTGATACATTTTTGTTCACTATGCCTCTATATATTTCTTTAATATCTTTGATTTAAGTGCATTTTAGTAGTAGACAACCAAACGATGGTAAAAAAATAGCATATCACGACATTTAAGGCATGTGTATATCTTGGTTAGAGCACCTGGACTTCATGAGCCAGGGTGAGTTTCCGTCGGAGATGTTCAGCCAGTTCCGTCAGCTGGAGCACGAGTACATCGGCTACCAGTCGCTGACGGACGTGCCGCGGACCCTCACGTACCGCGAGGAGGAGCTCTGCTGCGAGGAGTTCACGCGCCGGCACACGCACGAGGTGGTGCACGCGCTGCGCAACACTAACAACATCTTCGCGCAGTGCCAGCTGTGGGGCATTCTGCTCGAGAGGGAGGGACCCATGTATGAGGTACGCTGCAGCAGCTAACACTCATATACGACGCATACAGGCTCGGAGTATCTTATAGTTTTATGGATTTTTGTATCAAAAATTTTGGATGTGTCACAAAATGTTTCTTATTCTATGATATTAGATTTATTACGAATGTTATAAATGCAAAAGTTTAGATGAATGGATGGATGGATATGTGGATGTTTGTTATCACGTATCTCCAAAACGGCTAAACGGATTTAGCTGATATAGAACATAGTCTGGAAGAACATATAAATAGGGGGTACTAATAACTATTTTCCGCCTGACGAAGTCGTGGGTGACAGTTATAATAAAAAAAGCAAACATCAGTACTAATTTGCGTAACAAATGCTAAACATAGGGAACCTGTGACTAAGAGGAGATTGATACAAGCCGATTGTAAGTTATGATACGAAGTGTACATTTTCCAGGTGAACGGCAAGACAGCGCTGGAGTCGCTCAAAGGGCTGTACCACAGCGCAGGCGTGCTGCGTCACTGGCGCGCCGTGCGCTACTGCTCCTCGCTCCTCAACCACACCGTCGACTCCATCAGCCCCTTCATCACTACTGTGCTCGTTAATGGGAAACAGGTCTGTACTGAGTACCGTCAGTAATAACGATTTAGGTAGTAGCAGAATAATTGTCAGTGGTTAAGTGAATGTGCTGTGTCAGCTGACGGTGGGCGTGATCGGGCGCAAGGAGACGGTGTTCGACAAGCCGATGACGCCGGGGGAGATACAGTCCGTCATGTACTCCACCATACAGCCCTATGACGTCATCGGAGCAGTGCTGCAGCAGGTACCTACTAAAATTAATGAATGGAATCACATTTTAGTACATACATTTTGTAACAATCAACATGGACAATTATGAGTCCGGAGAATCTTACCAATATTATTAATGCAAAAGTTTAGTTGGATAGATGGATGTTTCTAAGAATTTGTAACCTAAGCTGCTGAAAGGATCTTGGTGAAAGCATATACGTAGAGGATAGTCTGGAAGAACACATAGGCTATCTGCTTTTGTTTTTTTTTAACTCCACTTGGACTGAATCGCGGGAAATCTATTCATATCAAAGTTTTATGAATTAAATTACAATGTACGTTGTTGTGATATGATTTTCTGTTACAACGATGTCAGGAGATAGTGCTGTACTGCGGGCGGCTGATCGGCACGAACCCGGACATGTTCCGCGGCATCCTGAAGATCCGCGTGGGCTGGGTGTTGGAGGCCATCCGCGCCTACCTGCGCCTCAGCCGCGAGCCGCGCGCCGACGCCCCGCTCGAGAGCCTCTCCCCCTACCGCCTGCGCACGCTGCTGCAGCAGGTCCTCACCGTCTCCGACTGGGCGGAGGAACGGGGGTAAGTGTATATTCGTGTCTGTCGAACACAAATAATGACAAAAGTTGGTAATAAACGCGTGGCGTTTTGTTTAGACTGACTCCCCTGCAGCGTCGCGAACTGGAGGGCTGCCTGTGTCGTGTGCCCAAACATTTCTACATACAAGTGTGGGATATACTTCTGCGCACGCCCAAAGGAATTATTGTACAGGTAAGATAAAATTATTTCAATTTCTATTTTTTACTAAATGACAACAGGTCATCCGAATAACTCATGTGATTTATTGATGTAAGAAATAGTAATAAATTCAAGTTTTTCTTCTGTTTTGTATTTTTTTTGTGTTTTGTATTTTTTTTATAATTTACTAATATTTCTTTTACCGTTCCAACTAAGCTCTAGGCTTTTAGGAATGGTTTACGGTAGTCGAATGGCGCGATTCGAACCCTCGACCACGTGATTGGAAATCTGTACCCCTAACCTCAGCTATTAGCGCCATACAAATCACAGCTTTACATTGTTTAATAGTTATTGTTCAATAGACCTAGAAAGAAATAGATGAATTGCGCGGAAAGTGACATGATCTTGATCATGGAGTATCAGGGAGTGATGACGGAGATGCCGGATGATAAAGTTATGTGGAGGACGAAAAGCTGTTGCGCCGACCCTACGGGAGTAGGATAAGGGGGAAGATGATGATAATGATGTGTTGTGTAGGGTCACGCGATCCCCGCGCAGCCGACGCTGGTGAACATGTCGCGGTCGGAGCTGTCGTTCGCGCTGCTGGTGGAGGCGGCGCTGGTGCGCGTGGAGTCGGCGCCGCGCCGCCAGCTCTGCGTGGAGCTGCTCTGCGTGCTGGCCACCATCCTGCGCCGCAACCCCGAGCTCTACCTGCAGCAGCCCCTCGACCTCGACCGCCTGCTGGATGACGCGCACTATACATACGCCAAGGTACCTAAAATTAACAACACGCGCGTTAAACGAAACAATTAAGTTTTATTATTGTTATGTTACTCTCACTAATATTATAAATGCGAAAGTTTAGATGGACGGATGTTTCTTAGAAGATATATCTTTAACGGCTGAACGGATCTCGATGATGAAATTTGGTATAGATGTAGAACATGGTCTGGAAGACCACATAGACTACTTCCTTTTGTTATTTCCACGCCGATAAAATCGAAAGCGCAAGCTAGTCTTATTTGTTTACCAAAATTTAAGCTACGATTGACATACGTAAATGAACGTTTACAGTTTGAAATGTAGTTTTGATATTTCTATTCCGATTATAAAGTGACACGATTCAAGAGTATATGTCAGTGGCTAAATACACTTGAGTGAGAAAACTACGAAGATAAAAATTAGTATTATATTGTGTGTAGGACAGCGGGTTGCCGGAGAGCGAGGCGCTGAGCGCGGCGAGCGCGCTGAGCGCGGCGTCGCCCGCAGTGACGCTGGGCTACCTGGCGCGCGCCGTCGTCAACAGCGTGCTGCAGGCCGCCGCCGCGCCGCATCTGCACCACCCCGCAGACGACTCCTGCCTCGTCGCGTAGACATTATCAAACCTTCAAAAAATATATAGAGGCATAGTGAACAAAAAATGTTCACCGGTACTTCCTCAAAAAGGTACTTTATCAGTTGTCAAATTTAGTACGCTATAATGACCATGTATTGACATGTAATAAAACATTTTACAATTATAATAAGCTCTATCTTTTTTTATAAAATAAACTAAACAGTGTTAATGACCTATTGACAAGTGGTTTTGAGGTTATCAACGGATAATGTCAGTGATGATCATGTGAAAAATGTTTCAAGTGAAGTGTCAACTATGCCTACTCTATGTATTTTTTGAATCTCTTTGACCATAATAATCCTCTAGGTACGCAGAGAACTTATGCCTGGTTTACACTTGGCAAGACGGATTTTCTAGACACACTGCGCTAGTTAGTGTTAAGTTAATGAGCGTTACTGTCCAACTATAGTAGCCGAGCGTGAACCAGGTTTGTGGTACCACTGTGGAAAGTCGTATGCGGACGGTTCCTACGCATCATTGGAAGGCATTGGGGGTGGCCAATGTTCACCAAACAAAGGCTGATGATGATAAATTATAACTAATGTTACAAATTATGTGATTTCAAACTGCCTGCTGTAGGCTAAAGACATTTTAGGCTGTTATAGTTTTTCCTTTTGAAATTTTTTGAATTTATTAAAAAATCTAATGTATATTCACTTGTTGTTTTGATTTTACTATTATGGAGTTGAATGCTCCTTAGGTCAACCATTTGACAATATTTTATTACAGTTAATTTAAGCAAATGAGTGCATCATATTGGTTATTACTTCAGACTTCTATGTAATTTAATTTTTAATTGATGCATTTCTTTTAAGATATAATGCAATATTTATCAGTAAAGATAAGTGCCATTTTATATCTTTTGTATTTTAGTTCCTACATTGAAAGTTGAAACATATTTAACCTTAAGCTATTAATTAAATTGGAATCATTTTACAGAAATCTTATCTATACAATGTTATTACTTTGTAGACTAAATATATTAATTAATAAAGATGATTTAAAAAGCTTTCCCTTTAATTTATTGCTTCCCACACTCCCCAAAAATCACTAAAATATATTTGAAAAATTATTATTATTTTATGATGTACTTCACACCACTATGTACAACCATAATAGTGGTTATGTAAAATTATTTATACATTTAATATGGATAAAAGAAAAAACTTATTACATTAAAATGGTTTATTTTGTAAAATTGACAAATCTCACAAGCAACACAAGTTCACACATATGAAACATCACCATTACATACAATTTTCTACTTAAATAAATTATAATATCACTAAAGTCCATTATAAAGTTTGTTATTCTTTGACTGCTTAAGTATTTTTCTCAGTGCTGAAAAAGAAAAACACTTATTACAATGTGACATTTCACTGTGCAATATCCAATTTTATCCAATAAAAAAAATAAAAAAATTATAAATTTTAGATACAAAAATTAAGCCAATTATTTCACTAACCTTCTTTATCCTCTTCTGAGAAGTCTTGTTTGGGGAATTCAATATCAAATGTGACATACAAATTGCCGTGGAGGTTGTTATTTTCAAAGTTGGGCATGCCCTCCCCCTTCTTGCGCACCCGAGCCCCCGCCCATGTCACCTTGTCGCGGGATACTGACACTTTGTGCCCATCAAGATGTACCAGTTCCATCGTGAAACCAGTCAGAGCATCCTGGAAAATAATGAAGCTCAAATATTGCAAAATAACAAGAAACTATATATAACAAAAGGCATTGATGCACAATCTGCCCCATGTTTTTCCCATTAGCCTCATTGATTCTATAGTTTTATAGGAATTATGTAAAAATTTAACTTTTCAATAAAGAGATTTTGAAGACTTTTAATATATGAAAATTAAGATTAAAATATAATTTACCTGCAATGAAATAGTGACATTGGTGTACAGATCATCTCCCCGTCTGCTGAACTGATGATGCCTCTCTGTTTTGAACACAATCACTAAATCCCCAGGGTCTCCGTCCATGTGTGGTTCACCTTCTCCTCTTAACTTAGTTTTGTAATTATCAGGTGCTCCTACTTCCACCTTCAAATATTAATTGCAATATAACATTTTATATATCTCACACATTAAAACAATTTAACAAAAACATTTTATTTCTTAATGTCAATTTGGGGATAAAAGTCAATTTGTTGCTCTTCCAAATTAATAATTTCCCTGAGGAAACAACTTTTTGTATCTGTTTTTTCAAACAAACTTCTCATCTCCAATACTACAAGCGAACCCACTGGAATTTGAATTTAATTAAACCTACTGTTATCAAAACTTGTAACACATTGTAAAATTATATTAATGTTATCTCTTTGCTCGACATATGAGTAAAACATGTTTGTGTTAACACACCTCAATTTCCAACAGTCTTTCTTCATTGACCAGCTTTACATTTGGACACTCATCACACACTGTCTGCTGCATCATTTGGAATCTTCCAGGCCCTAAGTTCCTTGTCACCATTTCCTGTCTACAGTTACATTTACGAGTACCAGATGCTGGTTTTATTACAGGTTTGTTTCTTGTTATCTGTGAAAATAGATAAATAGATTTACATTACTAGAATTGTCACATATTAAAACATTAACTACATAACTAAGTTATTATATTCCTTTTAAAAGTATGTCAGGTCTTATGTTACATTTGATATCAGAAAAAAAATGATTTTTCCCTTTCATTTAAATAACTTACTTCTATGAAATTTCCATTATACAGTTCTTCTAACGACACAGTCAACTCCATAACAATGTCTCCACCACGAGGAGTCTCATGGTGTTGAGGCTCTCCTCCGAAATGAAAGCCAAAGTCTCCGAAAAAGCTTGCGAATGGATCATTGTTGTTCATCATACCATCTTTCTTTAGGCATTCCTCGCCGCACCTATCGTACAATTCTCGTTTTTCAGGGTCCGAAAGTGCCTCATACGCCGCGCCGAGATCTTGAAACTTTTGTGATGCATCTGGATCATCCTGATTCTTGTCTGGATGTAAGGCTTTGGCAAGTTTTCTGTAAGCTTTCTTTACTTCATTCGTACTAGCTGAACGAGACACACCGAGTATTTGATAAAAATCACGACCGGCAATTGTTAACAAAATTGATGATATTAAATAAATTAAACACACATATGCTTTATCAATTAACATTTTGAATTGTCCTCCCCTAGGAACTGTTTAGGTTTAGAATACAGTTTGTTAACTTGAACTAATACGCCTGTTACACATTTTCATTTTTGACTTGACATGTAATGTCATTTGACAAGTCTACTGAGACAATTCGTCTGGCTTTCATTGGTTAATTGCCTTCTATTAGAAAAAAGACATATCTCTTTCTCGTAATGTTGTGTTTTTAGGTCATCACACCACGTGTTAAGGTCTATATCTAGAACGATAACATTAACCAATCAAGTGCGGACTCGTACTTGTAGTATGTTGCCAGAATCAGAATGTTCATGTCTTCATTTTATTTTACACTAATGTAACTTTAAAGTGGAGTTCAAGAGATTATATCTCTTATAAAAATACTTTAGTGCATAAATTAATTTCTTATATAACATGTGGCATTTCATAATATAAATTATTTATCAAGCATTACCGAGTGAATGGGACGCCCAACTCCTGGATGCACGCTCTTTACAGCTGCTGCCACAAAACAATTATTAAAAATAAGAAATGTCACTTTTATTTCACGCTGTCACTGTCACATCAAGACTACAATTGCTGGCTCATGCTTATCATTATTCACTGTTTTTGTGGTTTACTGCTTTTGTAATTGTTGTATGCGTTAATTTAAGTAATTGAATCTTAATAATCAATTTTTTGAATCAGCACTATAAACCATGGCGTCTGTACTAATCCCCGAGGCACCAGCACCCGGTTTCTCTTTTGAGAATTGTCAACGGTAAGTTTTGTGAAATGTATATTTGATATTATGAACCGTTCATGATTAATATGCAAGGGATCTGTTTCAGTAATGCATTCCTTGCTCAAAAAGGATTTCCTGCACCAAAAGCAACAAAAACCGGTACAACGATAGTTGGCATTATTTACGCGGATGGAGTAATTCTCGGGGCCGATACTAGAGCAACGGAGAACACTGTTGTTTCTGATAAAAATTGTCAAAAGATCCATTATTTGGCATCCAATATGTATTGCTGTGGAGCGGGTACTGCCGCTGACACCGAAATGACCACCCAGACGGTGGCATCGCAACTAGAATTGCAGCGTCTTCACACGGGGCGCACCGTACCTGTGGAAACGGCATCAACTCTTTTGAAGCGTATGTTGTTCCGCTATCAGGGCTACATAGGAGCTGCTCTTGTGCTAGGAGGTGTTGACCGCACAGGGCCTCATATTTACTGTATCTATCCGCATGGATCTGTTGACAAGCTGCCTTATGCTACTATGGGTAAGATATTATTCATTTAAGGACAATGAATGATAAATATGCACCAGTAAAATCCTTACATCCTTAGAAATAACTTTAAAAATTTTATACATGCTTTTAAATGGATCTTTGTTTACAGGCTCTGGTTCCTTAGCAGCTATGGCAGTCTTTGAATCTGGATGGAAGCCCAACTTGTCTGAGGAAGAGGGGAAGAAGCTTGTAAGAGATGCAATTGCTGCTGGTATCTTCAATGATTTAGGATCAGGATCTAATGTGGACTTGTGCGTTATTCGCAACTCTGGTCCAGCTCAGTATTTGAGAACATATGAAGAAGCTAATATCAAGGTAATTTTCTTTATCAAATATATTTTTGTCGATTCCAGATAATGAAATATTTGAGTACCAAATGTTCATGTTTCCTGTATGGACAAAATCTATAGAAGAAGAATCTGACATCTGTTTATTAATATGTATGTTTGTATGTTTTAAAAATATTAAATTGTAGGGTAAGAAGCAGGGATCATACAGATATCCTATTGGAACTACTGCAGTGTTGAAGCAGCGTGTGATCCCATTAGAAGTAGAGTCTGTGTCAGTGCATCCGGTGCAACCTATGGATGTGGAACCTTCTCACAGCCGCCGTTAATAACACACTTCATTTATTGCTAAAATTAATAAAAAATTTTTGGAATACAAAATGTAGTTATTTTACCTTTGTAAGTTGCATTTATACAACATATGAGATGAGAAAATAAATACACAGTGACAATTGTTTTCCTAATATTTTAATTGAATATTTTTAAAACATAATTTCTACTCTTCATTTAGTAATTTAAACCTTTGAATTTACAAAGAAACAGATATTGAATCAAAAAATGGTTAAAGGTCCATAAATTAAAGTACAACCAATAATGCCACAAAAAAATTCTATTTAATATGCACCATTTCATGGTAAATTGAAAATAAATGAATTCATGAACAATCACAATATACTGTGAAGGATGAGCACAAACATCAACAAAATGTATCAAAGGCTTCCTGATAAATTACCAAATCTTATTAACAAAGGCTTAAGATTCAAGAAAAAAGATGGCCTATAACACACATAAGTGGTGATTCTCAGTGGTAAAAGGAGTATGCATTAAAACTGCAGGTTTGGACAAAAAAACAATTCATTTTTGATTTGTGTATTCAAAGCATTCATCGGTACACACATGATTATGACTGGTGACTGCAATTTTCATGTATTTGCATTAATTATGTTACAATTGACCACTTCCTATGTCATAAAAAACGCTTTAAATTCTTCACGCACAGCTACTCCTTCAGCACAATCCAAGCTTGGTCCCATTTGTAGTAAAATCATGCCTTGATTTTTATCTCTCCAGGTTCCTAGTGAGATCTCTCCACTCACTGGATTCATTTCGTCGAGTGAACCAGGTGGGGTGTATAAATAGACTGATCTTTCACTTTTCCTTAAGAAGTTATGCAAATATACGCAAGCTAACACTATTGTAGAAGCTTTAGTGGGGGAAACTAAAATAGACTGCCGGAGAACTCTAAATCGCGCAGAAAGAATACCAAAAGCATTTTCTACAACCACTCTACTCCTATTTAACCTGTAGTTGAACATCTTCTCCGCATGTCCATTTATTTGATAGTATGAATAAGGTTTTAATAAATGTTTACTAAGTGCAAATGCATCATCAGCAATAATAACATAAGGGGAAGGTTGTGTCCTTCCTGGTAATGGTTTGGGTTGTGGCAAATTTTGTAATGATCTGCATAAATTAGTATTATTGAATACTTCACTGTCTGTAATTTTACCTGGTGTTCCAACATCTACATATAGGAAATTGTAATTAGCATCAATTAGGCCTAAGAGAACAATGCTGTAATTTTTTCTATAATTAAGATAATCGTTCCCATTCTTGGGCCTGATCATCTCTATGTGCCTGCCATCAAGATGACCTATACAGTGAGGTAAATTCCATTTTATTTTAAAATTTTGAGCAACTTCTTCCCATCCAGCTGCAGTTGTTGGCATCTACAAAATAAAAACAAATTGTAATTTTCATTTAATTCAAACAAAATTGCACTATAACATGTCTTCAGTTGTTTAATAAACAAATATTGTAATTAGCCTTAATTTAAATATTGTTTTACTTACTTTAACATAGTCAGTAAGCACCTGTACAATAGCTTTACAAACTTCGGGCACAAAAACACTTATTTTGGTTTTTGAGATTCTGCTTATTAACATCAAAGCTGTGTATGTGTCCCCAGTTGCCAGATACCGTAGCGTTACTAACAATTGGTCCTTTGGTGAAATAGCTTGTCTAAAATTTGTGTCATGTTTCGATATTTTAGGGGATACCTTTTGCAATAATATTTCCAGATCTTCTGGTGACATTCGTAGAGTATTTTTAAAGCCTACTGCATCATGAATAACTAAATCATTGTAAAGAGAACTGCAAACCCCATGGGTCTCCCTTTTCTTAAAGAAATTACGCACCCATAATCTGGGTTTCCTTTTTTGCTGTATATAGGCAATACTAGCATTTAAAAATAATAATTCTTCTTCATCAGCTGAATCCATTTTAATGTGTTGTAACTACAGAACACAATTATCCTTCGATTGTAATGTGTCTTGCTTAAATATGATTTAATACCAATAAGGTGTTTTGTTTTGCTTAATATTGCTTAATATTTTATTTTGATTTTTTGACGTTTGTTTGACAAACATAATGTCAAATGGTTTGTTTTATAGATTTTAAGGCCTGGCGACTGAACCTATAAGCCAAATTAATCACATGTGTCATAGATAAAAATAGTTTCTGCGTGTCTTTGATAACACCTTAAAAATCCACATTATCTCTAATATTTTGTTTAAAAGAATTAAGGGTAAGATTATTTTTGGGTTGCTGTATGATACAATAGGACAATATATTTTTTTGTTTTGATAATTAAACCCGACCAAAAAAAGGACACTAGGAAATCCATGATATCAAGCAAAGTACCACTTTACGTTGTACGGTAATGGTAGGATGGATTGGGTAAGGTTTAAAAAAAAACATATATAATTATTTCTATATAATTAAAATTTTGTATATAAAACAATATTATGGACGGAATATGTATAGACATTAAAGCTCTCATTGTACAAGTAAAGCTTACAGCTAAATGGAGCTGCATATTTTTATTAACAATTATAAAATTATAAAATAAGTACATTCTTTTAATTTAAATAACACACAATTTGCTATATAATAAAAATTTTAAAATACTCAAACACAATGACTAAAGGGAATATAATTATGACATCAATTGAGTATTATGAAAAGTTAGCTTATAAATAACTATAATTAAAAGTCAACCTCGCTTGTGCAGAATAAAGTCCCAAGTATCTTTCCATCTTAGATTCATAAGGTCATTTTCATTTAAATCAGTGTTGCCATAACTGAGAACACTAAACTTTACAAAAGTGAGCAAAACATATGCTAGCCATACAGTTATGCCTATAATGAACACATTGGTAAATGCACGCGTTTTTTCTCTCAATTGTAAAACAAAATATACATGATCTATTACATACGCTAGTAGTAATATCTTAAAGATATAGGCAGGTAAGTAATGGTGTAAAAAAAGAGTACGATCGATAAAGAAATATGGAAGATAATGTAGCCAATATCCTAAGAAAAGAATGCACCCGGCGTTGTAAAATTGTTGTGAAGCTTGTAGTGGCAAATCTTCGCACATACGTCGCTGCCGGATAGCATACAGTGCCAGCAACGCGCTGTACAGCAAGACCGAAAGAGTTCCCGCGTACCACGTCACAAGATTCCCGATCAGGTGAATCTGCGCCTGTTAATAAAATAGTACTATGAAAAATAACGTCATGCTACATTTTTTCACTGCTTTACCGAGTTTATTGGTAAGACTAGCTGAAATTATAAAAACACTTTATTATAAAAATGTCAAAATTTATATGCATAAATGACAATGACATTGTCTAACAATTACGGTTACCATGGCAATCTTGCTTCTTTGCCGCTATTGGGTTGTAGTTTTTGTTCTTTTCCCACATGACTTTTTTTTATTTAATTACCCCTAATTAATAAAACAGCGTGAAAGTATATAGCCTATAGGCTGTTGTAAGTGTAAGACTATTACAAAAATATTTATTAAAAAAATGCTGTGATTGCTGACATCCTACATAAAGTGTAAAATATAAAAGTTACTTAATATAAAACGCTTTTTTATATTAAGTATAGGATTATAGCTAGCAAGGAAAACCTTACATTAGAATGCGGCGACAACCAGTAAGCAATGGATCTGGAGAGAAGGGGCCACTCCGTGGGGTCGCTGGAGAACATGTGTCCGCTGGGTGCGTCCGGTGCGTGTGCTATCATCTTGTACTGCAGCTCCATAAACTTGGCCCAGAACGACAGCTGCGTCACTGCCGTTGGGATCATTTCAGCCGATACTAGCTCCCGCTCCCGCTCGCGCCTGTCTTCGGCTGTAAAATGTAGGGTAGATGTTAAAAATTTTAATGATCGACAAATGTTTTAAGATTAAAAATTTACCTTTTGTGTATCGATGTTCCTCAACATTCCATATAGTATCCTGATGCGTCACAACTTTATCTGCGACTACTTCGTGCTGGTGGAAACCCCAGGATGGCAGCTGTCTCCCGCTGAACCGCAGCGCGGAGCCGGAGTCCACGTGTATGAGTCGCACGAGCGACCTGATGCTGTCCCAAGTAGCTTCCTCATTGTCTCGGTTCACAATCTCCACTCGCCACAAGTTCTGAGCTGGCATTGACACATTGTAGTCAATGTAGCAAGACACTTCCTGTGTAAATAAACACAATACTGTTGATATAATCATCTAATTCATATTTTTAAAAATCTTTCAAAAAGCAAAAGTAGTTGTTTTAGTGTTTCACACATATCATTTAAACTAGTTCCCGTGCGACTTCATCCGCTTGGAATTATAAAAACTACTAAATTGTCAACATTTGTATAACTCTCAATTGCAAAGGTCAAAATTCAAATGCACAAATGACAATGAAGGTTGTTGACAAATGATAAACAAGGCTGGCAATTACCGTTACCATGGCAATCCTGCTTGTTTGATGCTATTGGCTTGTAGTCTTTGTCCCTTTCCCGCATGACTGTCTTTCCTAATTTATTTGCACCCTAAGTTTAATAGCGTGAAAATTTATAGCCTAAAGCGTGTCATATAGATAATATAGTGTATAGTTAATATAGTACCTGAGATTGTGGCGAGACAGGTGCTGCGACGTCGTGCGAATTGAGGGCGCGACTGGTGATGCCGTGCAGCAGCTGCACCAGGTCGCCGTGCCGGATGGCGTCCGGCGGGCTGGAGACTGCCAGCGAAGCCTGGTCCGGACGCTTCACTATCCACCAGTTGTTGACGTCTTTGAAACTGTAGCATGTTACTTGCTGTTGATGAGAAGAGCCTCTGCCGTCGGTGTAGCGCACCGGGTACACATGAGCGTGAGAGTGCAACCAACAAGTCCGGCCGTGAGAGTGCCTGGTTGAGTAATTAATTATGAATTGTAGTATAAGAGTATTTATGTTTAAAGATTAAAAAATAAAATCTGTACCTTAAAGTTATTTGAGATCCATGTGATACATGAAGAGGCTGTCCCCTCGTTATGCTAGCAAGTCCTCCTTGGAGGGAGGCTTGAAATGCACTTGTCATAACACTGTCATGAGGCCCTGCTTTTGGTAGCATTGCCAAATGTGCATAAAATACACTTATGTACACAAAGAGTGGCAATGTTACTAATACAAATGATCGCCAAATAATAGACAGGGCAAGGCGGAAGGTGGACTCTGTACAACCAATTCTTTGCCACATTTGTCTTCCAACCAAAAAAAGTGCTAAATAATATGTGTAAAAGCCTGAATATTTGACTCTGAAAAAAAAATGGCATAAGATGATTAGAATAAAAACTCATTTTAAACATTGAAGGAAGTAAAATCTTATGAATAAAGCATTTGACTACTCACGAAAAACAACATCCAAGGGAAAATGCTCCAACACAAAGCCACAGTACAGATGTAGTGCCTGTCTTAGCAGTGCTTTTGATAACACAATAAATTCCACACAAACCAAACAATAGTTGTATGCACTCCAACAACATAAATCTTGACTGTGTAAGAAAACAATTCTCTGAAAATTTTAGACATACAATATTACAATTTAAAGCCTCTAAAAATCTTACTAAAATTAAAAATGCAAAAGTTTAAATGGATGGATAGATGAATGTTTGTTAGAAGGTATCTCCAAAACTACTCAACGGATCTTAATGAAATTTGGCACAGATGTAGAACATAGTCTGGAAGAACACATAGGTTACTTCCTAAGTTTTTTGATTCCGCGCGGACTGAGTCGCGGGCGAAAGTCGATTTTTATAATAATATAAAATTATACTGACCGAATAGAACTAACAGAGCTGCCAGTATAGCTGTCCATTGATATGTAGAAACTTCTAACATTATTTGATAAGTAATGCCCACAAGCAGACTGCCACTAATAGCAGGAACCATTCGTAATGCTCTGATAGGCACAGATTCTATATAGGGGGACCCTATCCTATCAAAGGTGAAATTTCCATTGTAGCCTCCAAGCCGGCCCGCCAAGTACAACAATTGTTTACCAAGTGGTGGGTGAGCATCAAAAAAGAATACCCCCTTAGTATACAGTGATACATATCTGCCATAATGTAATTCATCAAATCTGGAATTAACAAAAGATGACCATTGTTTTACAAACCAACTTCTGGCAATACTTTGGAAAANNNTTTTAATTAAACAACAGCTACTAAAAATTAGTTAAAATGTAAAATTTGAAACATACACAATGTAACGAGGCTCCTCTAAATTGTATGTACGAGTCCATAGTGCAAGTCCCAATAACAATAAAAACACAATATCAATCTCGAACTTTAGGTAAAAGCCTTTTGGACTGTTTTTAGAGCTTTCGCCTTTGGCTGTAGTTAATAATGTAGAAGGGTCATTATCGCTTTCTGCAGGTGACCCATTCACCTAAAATGTAAAAATAACTATTTATTGTTATATCTAATCGTGAAATTTCCAATTGTTTTATAAAATATCGCACATTTTGTCTACTTGCTAGTTCAGATGACTCTTTTATACACTTTTCTCCTAGTTCGTTGACCTCAATAGTCTTTTTTTTATCTTTACGTTTTCTTAAACTCTTGTCTATATCCATTCCGCAGATTGGATATTTCCTGTGAAATATACTTAAGCTAGAAAATGAAACAAAAGGCTTAAATAGCGTCAACAACAAAATTAAAATAGAAAATCTGTAACATAACTGTACATTTACATTTTGCAACTTTCAAATATTGGCGTTTGACATGAATCAAAGAGTATATATAGACCGACATATTATCTGACCCGGTGGGCAAAAGTCAAAATAAGTTATGTTAGCTCTCTAGCGACTTTTTAAAAATTATTAAAATCTGTTAATCAAGAGAAAATATCCTTTTCTTACTGTAGTTGTGTGCTTACTGTAGCGTCATAGTTTTTTTCTTTTCTGTCATAATGAACTACGGTTACAACGGAACTCCGCTTCCGCTTCCGCAAGAAATTACAACTCCGCATCCGCTGCCGTTATTTCTTATGCGGAGTTATAACGGAGGTTTATTTACGTCGTTAACGCGAGAGGAGCTACTAGGTATCGCGTATGCGGCCGGCGCGGGCGTGGTTGGTCAACTAGCAGTTCACATTTTCGACTCATACACTCACAGTAATTTCCTTATTATGTAAGTAAATTTAATGTCATGAAGGCGATGCTTCCAGTTGCAGAAAACATGTTACAACTAAGGGTTTGGTCACTGCGATTTGAAATGAATTGGTAATAAAACAACTTTCAGCAAATATTATAAGTCAATAACTGTATAACAATTTTTTGAAATTAGAAAACTAAACATATTATGCATGCGTCCCTTTCGTAGTTAGGGAATTTCTTGAATTAACTTATGGTAACTCATTCTCTTTGCAACGGACACAAGATGATTTATATTTTCAAATGTAATTATTAGACTCCCCTACTTCTTCTCCGCGATAAAAATATCTCCCACTTTTAAAAAAACCTCTCTGATACTACTTTTAAACACTTCATCACTTTAATGTTAAAAGGAATAACATTAAAAAACCACGCAGAATGCTGAAAGTAATGACGCGAAGTGAACTAACAAGACATTAAATTGTCATTTTTATTAAAAAAAATTGCCGGGTGCCAAAAGAACCATATACCTCTATTACCTTGGATCGCCACGGCCGCGCCGTCGTAGCGCGCCGACAAAGGGCGGGAACGTTTGATAGCCCTTTGGTTGAAAGACGCGGTGTCCTTTGTTTTAAGAACCAATATCGAACAAATAAATATCGAATGTTGTTTGTAAAATACAATTTGCCTATTCTCAATTTTAATTATTAGTTAAGTACTAAGTTGTGAAGAGCAGTTTGTCACCTTCCAATCGGTTTGGCGAAGGTTCATAACTTTTTAGGTTTAGTTTTTATTTATTTAATAAATCGCAATTAATATTTTATTATTGACCTCCGCTTCCGCTTCCGTTAACCTTCTCTTCCGCTTCCGTTAACCTTCGCCTCCGCTTCCGTTAACCTTCGCCTCCGCTTCTGCAGAGGTGAAGCCTTTCGCCTCCACATCCGCTTCCGTTAAAATGTCCTCCGTACAACCCTATTATGAACTAATCACGATAGCACGCCTCCATGGATATACTACTAGAACGTACGTTGTACGTAGTACTTATTACCTCTATGAATTAGTTCTAGTAACACATCCATGCACTAATACCTCTGTGAAGTTAGCCGCCTCACTTTCTTTTTTTTCACTTTTTTTTATGCAAATCGTTTGCGAATC
>LD699455.1:6654183-6682888 GCA_003118335.3 Papilio memnon
ACGATTCGCAAACGATTTGCATAAAAAAAAGTGAAAAAAAAGAAAGTGAGGCGGCTAACTTCACGGAGGTGCAAAAGTAAAAATAAGTTATAATAGCTCTCTAGCGACTTTTTAAAAATTATTAAAATCTGTCAATCAAGAGAAAATATCCTTTTCTTACTGTAGTTGTGTGCTTACTGTAGCGTCATAGTTTTTTCTTTTCTGTCATTATGAACTACTGTTGTAACGGAACTCCGCTTCCGCGTCCGCAAGAAATTACAACTCCGCATCCGCTGCCGTTATTTCTTATGCGGAGTTATAACGGAGGTTTATTTATGTCGTTAACGCGAGAGGAGTTACTAGGTATCGTGTATGCGGCCGGCGCGGGCGTGGTTGGTCAACTAACAGTTCACATTTTCGACTCATACACTCACAGTAATTTCCTTATTATGTAAGTAAATTTAATGTCATGAAGGCGATGCTTCCAGTTGCAGAAAACACGTTACAACTAAGGGTTTGGTCACTGCGATTTGAAATGAATTGGAAATAAAACAACTTTCAGCAAGATATTTATAAGTCAATAACTGTATAACAATTTTTTGAAATTAGAAAACTAAACATATTATGCATGCGTCCCCTTCGTAGTTAGGGAAATTCTTGAATTAACTTATGGTAACACATTCTCTTTGCAACGGACACAAGATCATTTAAATTTTCAAATGTAATTATGAGACCCCCTACTTCTTCTCCGCGATAAAAATATCTCCCACTTTCAAAAAAACCTCTCTGACACTACTTTTAAACACTTCATCACTTTAATATTAAAAGGAATAACATTAAAAAACCACACAGAATGCTGAAAGTAATGACGCGAAGTGAACTAACAAGCTATGTCACAAATACCCTGACATTAAATTGTCATTTTTATTTCAAAAAATTGATGGGTGCCAAAAGAACCATATACCTCTATTACCTTGGGTCGCCGCGAGCGCGCCGACAAAGGGCGGGAACGTTTGATTGCCCTTTGGTGGTGTGTCCGTGGAGGACAGCGAAAGACGCGGTGTCCTTTGTTTTAAGAACCAATATCGAACAAATAAATATTGAATGTTGTTCGTCAAAATACAATTTGCCTAGCCTCAATTTTAATTATTAGTTAAGTACTAAGTTGTGAAGAGCAGTTTGTCACCTTCCAATCGGTTCGGCGAAGGTTCATAACTTTTTAGGGTTAGTTTTTATTTATTTAATAAATCGCAATTAATATTTTATTATTGACCTCCGCTTCCGCTTCCGTAGAGGTGAAGCCCTTCGCCTCCGCATCCGCTTCCGTTAAATTGTCCTCCGTACAACCCTATTTTGAACTAATCACGATAGCATCGCCTCCATGGATATACTACTAGAACGTACGTTTTACGTAGTATTTATTACCTCCATGAATTAGTTCTAGTAATACATCCATGCACTAATTACAATATGACAATGACAGCCGCTAGTAAGCTATCATAATTTAACGTTTGTTTTACATACCGGGTCAAATAAGTTTGTCGGTCTACAGCAGCGACAACGATGTTACCATATAATAAATAACTTATTATCATTTACTTTACTCTTTGAAAGATTTTGTTGCTCAGACGTCATATTTGACATTAGATTTCAAAACTTACACAATCAAAACATTTAAATATTGGATTATAATTCTATATAAATTACCGATATTATAAAAGATCCTCTTCGTGAATGAGTTATTTTAAAAGATAACATAGTTATTAATTTTAGTGTAAAAATAAAAATTCATTAATTAGAAAATGTCTAACCACAATTTAAATTATTCTAAAAGTGATAAAGAACCGGGCTTGGTTTCTTGTCCTGTATGTTATCGAGAATTCCGAAATGAATCTATTGAAAACCACGTTAACAAATGTTTGTTTTTAAATTCGCAAATGGAAAAAACAAATAAAAGGGATAATTCACATTTAAAAGAAAATCTGTTTACGGTGAAACGATTAAAAGTAGAAGGTATAGATACGACTTCAAATTCAAACAGCAAAGTAGGTTTATTACAATGTTTTCTTGACTAAATAATAAATGATTTTGGGATTAAAAATATTAAAATGTTACCAGGACATAACAAGTCAACCACATGGATCAAGTTCTAAGAATTGCAAAACAAAATCACAAGAAGGTGTCCCACTAGCTGAACAAATGAGACCACAACAGTTGGATGATATAGTTGGTCAAGTAGAGGCTTTCGGACCTGGATCAATGTTGCGTTCTATACTGGAACAGAAAAAAATTTCCAATATGATATTATGGGGTCCACCAGGCTGTGGAAAGGTATAGGACATAATAAAAACTTCAGTTTGCTTATTTTGCATGTTGCTTCTGACTTTTAAATTATAATAGGAGGCAGATAAATATTTGGTTTTAGAGCAATGTAAAAAAACTGCTAATTTATTCAGGAATAATGTAAAACCCTTTAAATCAAGGACTCATTTGTTTTTAATAGTAATGGATTTTTAAATTGTACTTTATACAAGGTAATAAATACGTAAATTTTTGCTGTTATTTAACCAGATTCATGATTTCTGGTCTTTAACTGTAAATGAAGTACTACAGTTACACAAAACAAAAATGTGTTTATAAATGTTTTAAATTTACAATGATTTCTTTTCAGACATCAATTGCTAATGTTATAGCACATATTTGTAAGGAAAGTAGTAATTTAAGATTTGTCAAACTATCTGCCACTATGGCAGGGGTAAATGATGTAAAAGAAGTGGTAAAAATAGCTAAAAATGAAGCACAGTACAAAAGACAGACAGTGCTTTTTGTGGATGAGATACATAGGTATTATCCTGAATATGATAAAAGTAGGAAATACTTTTATCATAACTACCAGACTAGTGCAAACTTCTTGTATGTTTCAGGTTCAACAAATTACAACAAGATAGTTTTCTTGCACATGTTGAGAATGGTACATTAATTTTAATTGGTGCAACAACAGAAAATCCATCATTCAGTTTAAATAATGCACTTTTAAGTCGATGCAGGGTTGTTGTCTTATCAAAATTAACCATTGATGATATATTACAAATATTAATTAGGTCTGTAGTGAGAAATAAGTTAGCTGTACTGGTTGATACAGCAGAAGATATAAAAGAAGATAATAAGGACTTACAGTATGTAATTATTATTATAAATTAATGAATGTTGTTGTTGAGCCTGTTGCAGTTGTGAGAGTCAGTCTTCAAACTGTTCAGTTAATACTGATCATGTGTAGTGGGCTTTATATAACAATTAACTAAACACATGTATTCTTTTTTAGAGAAATGCTAGTAATAGAAAATAAATCACTGCAATGGTTGGCTGAAGTTTGTGATGGAGATGCAAGAATTGCACTTGGTGCTCTAGAACTTGCTATCACAGCTGCCAAAGCACAGTTAAATATGAACAAGAATGTATCACAAGTTATCACATTAAGTGATCTACAAAATGGTATAAAGGTAAATAAAAGTTGATATATTAGAATAGTAGTGCTAAAGTATACAACATTTTAGGAACAAAAACATTTCACATTGATGAATATAAATTATTTTTCCTTTTAATGAGGTTTTTATAAAATTGTTCCAGAGATCACATGTCCTTTATGATCGTCAAGGGGAAGAACATTATAACATAATATCTGCAATACACAAGTCTATTAGGGCAAGTGATGACAATGCAGCATTATATTGGACTACTAGAGCTCTTCACAGTGGCGAAGATCCTCTTTATATAGCGCGACGGCTAATTCGTATTGCTTGTGAAGACATTGGTAAATGTTTAATACACTATCTAAAAAAAAAAACATACAGACGAATTGAGAATCTCCTCCTTTTTTTGAAGTCGGTTAAAAAGTGGCATGATTTTTATTGCATGGTTATTGTGAACTGAAGGTGTGTGCCTGCCGGGCTTTAGTTTTAAATATTGTATTAATCTTCATCATAAAATATGATATTCTAAATAACTTAGTTGCAATGTTTATTTTAACAGGTTTAGGAGACCAAAATGCAATCATCGAAGCTGTGGCTTGTCTTCAAGGATGTCAACATATAGGAATGCCAGAATGTGATGTCCTTTTAGTACAATGTGCTGTGAGTCTGGCCAGAGCTCCCAAAAGTCGACAAGTGTATGAAGCAATGAAGAGATGTCAGGCATTTTTAAAAGACACCAAGGGTAGCTTACCATCAGTTCCTTTACACTTACGGAATGCACCTACAAAACTGATGAAATCTCTAGGTCTGTTATATACTAATTACTTTTTTAGATTTCATTGAATAAAATACATAATATTCTAATACTTCATGTACCTTTTTTTTAGGCTATGGCAATGGGTACAATTTGTTGCACAAAAATGAATCTGGCTTAAATTATATGCCAGAAGGCATAGAGAGTATGAATTTTTTCCAGGAATCTTAAAATGAATGCATCCTATGACAATCATTTCTCATCCAAGATGTTAGTTTCTATGCAATAAGATGGATTTTTTTTAGGGAATAAGATTAAAAACGTGATATATCTGAAATTGTATTATACTATTGTAAGATAAAAGAAAATTCAACATATAGTTACCTTACCAACTTAAATACATGATTACTACGTGATTTTTATTGGTAATATATGAAAATGAAATAATCCTATTATCAATATTTTATTTGGGATAATCTCATTTCACAATTTTACGACATGGTATAAATTTACTATTTACAATACTTCATATGTTAACATTTCTAAATTACCTATAAAATTGTACCTTTGTTGAAACTGATGGCGTTTACCAAAAAATCCTTTTTTATGAATATAAAAAATAAAATAACATTATATTTACTTTACAACATTTACTACTTGCACATTGTGCACAATTACTCACAAGTCACTGTGAGGTGTGCCTCACCCAGTGCTACACCTTATGATATTACACTTGATCAATATCTTACATGTACACTGTCAATTTTGCTTATACATTATTCACTAAAAGGTGGTCAAAAGATGATAAATGAAACAGCCTTTTATATACAAAATGTAGGTAATGAAACAAATACTTTTTAAAGTATTTATCATTCATATTATAATAAAAAGAAGTGGAAAATGTCAAATTTAAACAACTATTACAATGTTCAAAAATGTACATTAATGAATTAAGTGCAGAGACACTGAACTGGAGGAAGATTGGTAACAAAAGATTGCACTTTTGCTTGGCTTATCCTACGGAGTAAATCTAACTTAACTAAACTACAAGCAAATATGAAAATTAATACAGTAAATTTTTATTAGAATCAGACTTCCAATTTGTATCCTTATTGTTGAAGGAACATAATAAATTATAATAATGCTGATCAATCTGTATCCGAAAATTGGCCTATATAAACTAATAGCACGCAACATACAACATAACATCGGGTCACAGTTCATAAAATAAATAAGAGTTATGTAAAAACATAAAAATACAGTGTAAAGTGGAACGTTTTCAGATTTAACAAAATATAAATGAGTATAGCTAATGCTAAATACTAACTTAAAATACGTATTCCGAAGTGGCCATGTCAATCGCCCAACGGAACTTATCACGCTGTGTTTTGTTGTAAATTTTTTCAATGGGAACACCATGTTTCTTGCACCTGCAACATAAAAACCTGATGAATTTTTTTTCTGCAACAAAAATATATAGTGTGTATTTAAAGATGGCTGCCTCTACAATCGAATTTGATCAAGCAAGTGAATTACTACTCTATTAATAGTAATGTTCAGTTACGTTTATTTAAATTCAACATTTTTTATAAGAGTAGGGGTAAATGTTCACTGTCTGGGAACAAGATTTTTTTACATTCTTGGTTGGACTACACTTTTTTTTTAATTCTGCGCTGACGAGGTCGCAAACTGCTTGTCCTCAATAAGGATATGAAATGCACTGACCAAGCCACTGAAATTCGTGGATCGAGATAGTTCAACTTTGAGGTGCCCAGAGCAATAGTTTTATTTTCATCACGATCAGTTTCTTGCAGCTCAAGTTTTTTAAGTTGTTCCCTCAGACGCTCAAGGGCGGTTTTCTTTTTATCAGCGGCAATTTTTTCTTTAACAGAGCCCCGTTTTGCTGCCTTTGTAGCTTCTCTTAAATCTTCTTCTGCCTCATCTACCTGGTCACGTTTTGCTTGGATTTTTTCTTTAAGAGCCTCCATTGACTTTGAATGACCTTTAAAAAATATTTTGAAAACAATGGTGAAATTTGTTTACGGAATAAATCATATTTTGCATTTGATAAACACTGAAGACTAAACTATGTAAAAATCAATGAAAATACACCACAAATCATACAAGAAATTATCATAAATTTTGTATGTTATAAATACCTTTTGGCACGGCACGTTGATGGTTACATAGAACAGCGACTGCTCGATTCGCCCTATTGTATGCTAAGATCTTCTCAGGTATTGAGGCATTTGGATCGGTCAGCTCATCTAACTGCCTTTGCAATGTTATAGAAGCGTTATAAGTACGGAAAACTTTCGCAGTCAATCCTGGCATCAGATCTTTCAAGTGTTCATTTAATGTTTGGGTATTTAATCGGTCAAACAAATCATCACTATCTCTTTTGTTCTCCATAAACAGTTCGAGATTCTTAAACACTCTCTTTTCGACCGGTACTTCATTATAATATCTAATAGAGTCCTTACCAAGGAAATCAAACACAACCACATACTCCTTGCCATCTTTTTCTTTGTGTAACTGAATGTGTTCCACTCGCAAAGAACAACAACCCACTGTATCAGCTTGATCATCATCTTTTTCATTACCAGCTCTCAAGGCGAGTCTATCTATGAAGTACAGGGCCACCGCCCGCTGCCTCACGCGCATCTCCTTTGCTTTCCAGTCACTTTTATATGTTTCTCTTATCTTGTCTATACATTTATGTAACTTCCTAGCCGTTTCATATTTCTGCCAATCTTTTTCACCTTTTAATTTTGAACTAGGATTTAACATGACATACTTTGTTTGGCCTTGTACATTTTCTGTCCAAGACGCTAACCAAGTAACCGTATTGTCATGTCTGACTTCTTTCCATTTGCGCCCTGGTGGTGGTTTAGGAATCTTACTGTCCTTAGAGCAATTAATTAAGACATCTTCGGGCATAACGCGTCTCTTTAACATGCCCATCTTGGGGTGTTCCCCACGACCTCGGAATAAGCCCGGAGGTTCAATTCTAAAGTTGCCAATTTTCTCTTTATGTCCATCTATTGTACAAAAGCCATATTCTTTTTGTATTTCATCATTTTTTGTCTTAATTGCGGCTTTCTCTTCTTTTGTACGGTTCCGATTCTTCTCAGACACACTCAGGAAATATGCATTCATTTCTTTAAAATCACATTTATTGAGATCCTTGATTAACTTAGCTTCTTCATGTGTCATCATTTTACGCCAATCGGCAAAAAAGTTAGTATTGAAGGTTGACTTTGTAGTATAGTCGTGGTCCAACATTCGTGCATAAAATCCAGCGACCTCTTCCGCATCTTGAGATAATTTCACTATTTTGCCATCATAACGGAACTTAACATTCTCAGGCAATGGTTCATAGTCCGGTGCAAATACAGGTCCTTTATGCTCCAAGAAATTCCACTTTGTTCCATCATCCTTCTTTTCTTCTTCCCACCTATTGAAAGAACACTGCATTATTATAGAAATCAAAATTAAATTAAACATTTTATTTAATAAAATATATGTACTTGAAATTTTGAAACAAATTCACATTTATCAATGTTAAACGTTTTCGTGACGAACTGCACGTAAAAGATCTTATTCTAAATAACCTAATTCCGAAACTGACAAACATCTTGTTATGAAACATAACCTAAAACACATGTCATGTTAAATTTGAAAATAAGCGCCATCTACTGACATCTTTAGTTAACATTACGAAGAGCATTTGTTGCACTCTTATTTTAATTTTTACCACACCAGTAGAGCTTTTTTTGACATTCACGATTAAACACTTCACGCAATTTCTGAGTGTTGCTAGCATTTATGGTGCAACAATAAGCCGTTGCAGTTGTTTTTTCGTACATTAGATGTTTATTTACTCAAATAAAAAAAAATCTATACAGCTCTCTGTAGCGCTATAGCGCTTTTTTCACTACGTTCTCTCACTCCCAAGTGTAATAACACAATTCTAGATTTTCGTGAAAATTATGATTTAGAGAAGTTTAATATGTATATATGTTACTGAACAGGATAGTAGAAAACCTCGCCATATGGCGGAAAAATTATGACGAAACATATTTCTGACTATCCTTAATTAATAACAAGGAATGCTTTTTATTCTTCATTAAAAATATTAAATACAAGTTGCTAAAAGTAATTTACCATTTCCAAACCTCCTGTTCATCCTCTTGATTTTTTTTGCGCTTAGTTGGACTAGGACCATCATTTGGTTCAGTTTTTACCTTTGTTGTTTTTGACTTTTCAGATTTCTTTTTTTTCTTTTTGGGTAACTCTTCTTCATCATCATCATAAGTCGGTTCTAAAAATGTCAACATATCAAAAAAAAATTACTCATAATTACAATACTGCAATATAAACACTACTTAACTTATACATTCTTAAGTAATTACTCTTATGTAAATATATGTTTACTTTTGAAAAATAAAAAATTGTTTCATAGCAAAATATTTGAATATGGCCTGTTCACATTACTAGGCCAATACAAACCTTTTTTCACTTTTTTCTTGGATTTTTTTCGTTGCAGCAATGGAGTATCCTCTTCACTTTCACTGGCCAAACGTTTTTTTGCACCCATCCTTTCCAACTATTGAACAGGCAAAAATAATTACATGCTTTAAAATCGAGGACATGTTTATACTATTAAGAGACTTATATCTAAACTAGCTGTTCCCTTAAAATAAAATAAAAAAATTATGGTCTCTTTCCCACATAAGGGTTTTTATCCAAAATATTTACCCCCAAGTTTAATGGCGTGAAAATATATAGCCTAAAGCGTGACGTAAGTGTAGGGCTTTTTATTAAAAAAAGAATTAGTCAAAAATATGCTGTAATTGCTGACATCTTAGGCGACAAAGTGTGTGTATACACTTTATTATATTAATATAGATATAGATAGTGTAGATAAAATAAGTCAATAAGTATTATAATATGAATATGGCAGTACCTAGAACTAACCTTTCTCAACATATTTTCTACTTAATATCCAAGCAATATTGTACAACCTTTTTTTTATGTTTTGATATTGGGATTATTGCTATATGGTATTACACATAAAATACAATACTGTACTTGTTTACTTTTTGGAGTAGGCATAACATTAAAAAAAATAAACAATACCAGCGGAGTATCCTCTTCACTTTCTTCTTCAGGTGGAAGCTCAGACAGAGGTTCATCTTTAAACTGTGACATTGAATAATCACATGATGAAACAGTTGTATTGCCTGCATTAAACCCATCTTCACTTTCTTCCTTTATCTCTCTTTTTATTTCAGGTTCATCAATCTGTACATATGAGAATTAAACTATATAGATAAGCTTTCGCCCGCGACTCCATCCGCATGGAATAAAAAAAAAGTAAGTAGTCTATGTTCTTCCAGACTATGCTCTACAACGAAACCAAATTTCGTCAACATCTATTCAATCGTTTAAATTACAAACTCTAACAAACATCCATCCATCTAAACTTTCGCTTTTATATTAGTAAGATTGTTACCATACTATATAATAATTGTGTTTAAATAAAATAAATAAAAATTTGGACAACATTTACCTGCATTGGTTCATCTTTCACAGATTCTTTATAGTCTAATTCCGATTTTATTTTGTTGTGATGTTCAGAACTCCTTTCTTTATCTCTGGACCTATAAAAAAACAAAATATGTACATACATTCATAATTAAAAGAAAAAAAAGTAAAGAATAATAGGCACCTATGTTTGTCTTTAGAACTGGAGTGTTTATCACTACGATGTTTATCACTTCGATGGTGGTCCTTGTCTGTTTCTTTAGATTTGTAGTCCTTATCTTTTGAAGAAGAACTTTTATGTTCTCTTTCCCTCTCCTTGTCCTTAGATGACGACTTCTTTTCTCCATCACTGCTGTTGTGCTTATGTTTGTCATGATCACTCTTTTCTCTGTGTTTCTCTTTGTCACTCCGGTGTTTATCTTTGCTGCTACGATCTTTGTCTTTATCAGAACGTTCTTTGCTTTTTTCACTACGTTCTCTCTGGTCACCGCGATCTTTATCTTTACTAGATGATTTGTGAGAGCTGCTATGATTTTTACTACTTGAATGTTTGTCTTTATCTCTATAAAAATAAAGTTGGTACACGTTACGATCATATTGTAATGTAATATAAGTGAAAGTAGAACGAGAAAATTCTAGAATATTAACCTGCTTGAACTACTGCTGTGTTTGGACGAGCTTTTGTGGTCGCGGTCTTTGTCGCGGTGCTTGTCTTTGCTGGACGACTTGTGACTACTTTTATGCCTGTCAGAACTGCTGTATCCATTGTGAACCCCGTTCACGTGTTCATTTTTATTACCGTTTACCTTTCCCTGTAAAAAGATAAATTGGTATTACAACTAACCTATAAAATAATTTTTGAAACTTTTAATTTTACTTAGTCAAGTTTTAATAATAGAGAAAAACATTCATACAACAAGTTACAATTAAAAAAATTGCCATCCGACTGACGCTACTATACGACTAGAGAATTGTCGTTGACGCCATATTGGGACTTAGAAAATTTTCGCTTCGAATCACTACTGAACATCAGTAAACAAGAAAATTCAGTGGTTGTTCAAAATTATATTATATATCAAATGAAAGTATATACAAAATTTAGTTAATATGGATACTTACTGCTTCACAATCATTGTCACTGGCTGGATTTTCAACACTCATTTTGCCCACGTATAATTTCCCTTGTGCGAGATTACATGAGGTCGCGGGCCGGTCGAGCGAACGCAAATTCTAAGTGCTGTAATGTGACGAATGCGCATGCGCTATCCGTGGTTATAAAGAACTTCAGGTGAATTGGTTCAATGTGCTCATTTGTACAAGTTTCAGAGCAATGGTAATGTTGCCTATAATAAAATAACTTTAAGTTTGATCTTTCAACATCTCACTTTTAGATTTGTCTAATTCCTTTTTGCGGCGAAATAACTTAGTATTAGATGTGGATAGGTATTTATTAAATATAGAGATTGTACAGGTCTTTGTGGCCTGTACAATTTCAATTATTATCTAAGGATTTTAAATCAAGTTTAATAAAGCAGCATGGGGCTCCATGGAGTATTGAAGTTTAAATGTAAAGCTGTCACCGATCACCAGGGCGTTACAACACTTTGCTTCGATTAGGGTTGTACGGAACTCCGCTTCCGCATCCGCAAGTTCAGAACTTCCGTAGGAAATGATATCTCCGCATCCGCTTCTGCTTCCGTTATTTCTTATGAGGTGCTATAACGGAGGTTAATTTACGTCATTAATGCTAGAGGAGCGACTAGGTATCGTGTATGCGACCCGCGCGGGCGTGCTCGGTCAACTAGCAGTTCACATTTTCTACCCATACGCGCGTTTGTCGTTGAGATTTAATTGTTACTAGTGTATTGGCAACGTTATTACGTTCTCACTGTGACGTGTGCCGTCCTTGGACGTACCTCGCGGTACGTGTAACCTTGGATCACCGCGGCTGCGTCGTCATAGCGCGCCGACAATGGGCGGGAACGTTTGATAGCCCTTTGGCGGCGTGTGCGCGGAGGACAGTGAAGGACGCGGTGTCCTTTGTTTTAAGAACTAATATAAATATCGACTGTTGTTCGTAAAATACAATTTTCCTCTTCTCAATTATAATTATTAGTTAAATACTAAGTTACGAAGAGTAGTTTGTCACTTGAAAATTCGACAAATTGAAAGTCACATTGGTACATGGCGGGATTCGAACGCAAGACCTGTAGATTACAAATTAAGTGCTTAAACCGTCCGACGCTCGACGCTCTTATTCTATTACTACTTAATAATTGTTATCTATACTTTAATATTATAAAGAGGAAAGATTTGTTTTTCTGTATATATTCGATTCACGTAAAAACTACTGGGCCGATTTTAATAATTATTTCACTATTAGAAAGGTAATTTATCTGTGAGTAGCATAGGCTATATGTTTAGGAACTATTAATAAAAAGCGTATTTCTGGACCCTGGCGTTAAAAAATCACTAACTTTGAACATTTCTTGGCTTACGCTGCCTAAACCGTTAGAGGTATATAAAATTATGTATGAAGGAATTATAGATCTCAAAACGTTCTACAGAAAAGTCCGCGATAGGATATATCTTTAACGGTTTTCTTACAATAACCACTTTTTTGTTTACAAAATGAATTAAAAAACGCATGCTATTTGCGTCGTTGTTTTTTTATTAGTTTCAATATTAATCCTTATCCAAATAAATGAGTTTGTTGTCAGGAGTATTTAATGTAGAATAAAATTGTCATTTGCAGTATTTAAATTGGACAAATAGTTTAAAAGATATCGCGAACACAAACAATAAGGGTAACCGAAAAATCAGCTCACAAACTACCGGGCTTAGAAATTCGGAATCCGGCATCAGATTACTGTTATTACGTAGATTACTACTAAGATAATAGGTTGAAAAAGGGGCGAACGTGAGTTTTGAACTCTTAAACTCCACGCGGACGAAGTCGTGGGCAACAGCTAGTACATCATATTTGTATAACAAAGTGTATCTTGTGATTATGTACCAATCTGTGTTTTGAATTAACGTAGTTTTAATTTTTATTTCATTAATAAATCACAATTAATGTTTTATTATTGACCTCCGCTTCCGCTTCCGTTAACCCAGCTTTCGCGGAGTGAAGCCTTGGCCTTCGCATCCGCTTCCCTTAAAATGGCCTCCGTCAACCCTAGCTTCAATTTCGATGACAGATGTCAGTTGTTTGTCATTAATTAATATTCTATCGCATTCGAAAAATTGTTGAATGATAATTATTATAATTGATATTATTATATTGATTCGAATTATTTAGACCCAAAAGCTATTAAAGGAATACTTAAAAAGGAATAAGTAGATAGACAATATAGTTGATATTAGTTTTATGCTGTGAATGTTTGTTGCAAAACGTTGCACTAGGCTCATTTGAATAAAATACCAGCTTAAAAATAGTGTTTAACATGAGTACCTCAGATGCTACCGACTTACAAACCCCTAATGACAACAATGACGTTAAAAGAGGGACAGCGGACAGCGATAATAATGAAGATAGCCAAAGCAAAGTGGAACATACAAGTATCGTTGCCGCTCATTACAACCACAGAGAAGAAAAGGGGTTAAAAGAACGGTTTAATTCTCCTATTTTCTATTTAAGGAACTTCAACAATTGGGTCAAAAGTGTATTAATACAGGAATACATAGATAAAGTAAGAGAAAAAGACTATGGTAAAGCTTTGAAAGTTCTTGACATTTGTTGTGGTAAGGGAGGCGATTTAAGTAAATGGCAGAAAGCTCGAGTAGATCATGTCGTTTTTGCGGACATAGCTGAAGTATCAGTACAGCAGTGTCAAGCTCGCTATGAAGATTTGAAGTGTAGACAAAGCCATTTGTTCTCGGCGGAATTTATTGCACTTGATTGCACTAAAGCTGGTTTAAGACATAAATACAGAGATCCTTCTATAAACTTTGATTTGGTTAGTTGTCAGTTTGGATTGCATTATAGTTTTGAAAGTTTGGGACAAGCAAGAAGAATGCTTACAAATATATCAGAATGTCTAAGACCTGGTGGATATTTCTTTGGAACAATACCCAATGCACATGAAATAGTTTCTAGAGCACAAAAATCAGATGATAACATGTTTGAAAATAGAATATATAAAATCAAATTGTTGTTTGACCCTAAGAATGGTTATCCACTCTTTGGTGCTAAATATGACTTTCATTTAGAAGGAGTAGTGGATTGTCCTGAGTTTCTAGTGAATTTTAAGTTATTTGTAAAACTTGCAGCAGAATATGGACTTGAATTAGTATATCAAGCAGGCTTTTCTGATTTCTATAATGATTATTCAGTAAATTACAAACACCTGATACAAAGAATTATGTGTTTTGAAACATATCCTCCGCCACATGGTAAAGAATTAATAGGAGATGAGGCAGAATATGAACATGCTAAAGTATTTTGGGAAAGTAATAATTATAAGACTGAAAATACTCGCCTTGGTACTATGAGTACATGTGAATGGGAAGTTGCAAGTGAGTCTAACAAAACACATTTCATTTTAATTTTACTTATCTATGTATTTTTATAATGGACATTGTTTGTTTTAGCAATTTACATGGCATTTGCATTTAAGAAATGTAAAACTTCATGGGATGCAAATGGAAAGCCTACATATACTAGATCTTCATCAAAAACTGAATCCGGAGGCTCGAAAAGTAGTCAAAAGTAAAAAATATAGTATTTAGCTTAATATGCATTTAAATATTGATGCTAAAGTTTAAGTGGCATTGTATTTACATACTCTTTAATTTGATGAAATATTTAATGAGTTTATTATTTGTGTCAATTTTTATCTTTATTTAATTATTAACTAATTAATGGTAAAGTGGTATAGTATATTTACCTAAATTACAAAAGTTTATTTTTATTTACCATTTTGATCCCACTTAGGATAGATGTGAATGAAAGGCTTATTGTGAGTTTTGTTTTCATCAACGGCTGAAAGAATCCTTAGATATTGCATTTAGTTAATTGCTAATTTAAATTTAAATTATTCAAAGTTGTCTTTATTACTATTTTATCATTAATGTCTTTATTGTCATAATGCTAGTAAACTCTATAAAATGACAGTAAATAAATGAATTTAATAATATAATTCATTTTACTATCATTTATAACTACAAAAGTATTGTATATTATACTTGTTAAGATGTAATTGTTGTAAGGTCAAGTTTCTACTGCCATAATGAGTCCCCATAAATTTATTTTGACAGACCTCTAAGCCCAAGTTCCACATTTTATTTAAAATTTAGTATTGTACATAAGTTAGACTAATAGAAGATAAGACGTAATTTAATTTCTCTTTATGCTTAAGTTAATATGTTTATTATTTGTGAAAATGTTTCTGTAACAATGAACTTTCCTAGTTTCAAAAATATTTTTTTTGGTATGTATTTTTAAGTTGCCTTAACAAAGGCCTTGCTATGTTATATCATGGCGACAATATAATGTTGAGTAATTCAATTCTGTATGGATTAATATAATTACATTAATAACAATATGGTGCTTGTAGACATTATTCTAGAAGTTCACTAATGGGGGGACCATTGTATAATTTACATGAAAATAAACCAAACCCATTATTGACAACAGTTCATTGTTGTATCGTATTTTATATCCGTTTTTATGTCCATTTTGTAACTACGTATTTAGTTATTTTACTATGAAATTATATGTTTCAGGGATATAATAAATTTTACACAGGTAACATTTTTCATATTTGTTTGGCTAATTTAATAAATGTGTTTTTTAGATTTCTAGATTGGTACTTAAAATATGCGTTTTAGGAGGATGTAAATATTCTATTTTAGTTATTAAATACATCTTACTAATATAAATGCGAAAGTTTAGATGGATGGATTGCTGAATGGATCTCGATGTTTGGCATAGATGTAGAGGATAGTCTGGAAGAACACAGGCTACTAACTTTTTTTTCCAAGCGAACGGAGTCGCTGGCGAAAGCTAGTATACTAAAAAATAAAGACAATGTGACCTCACTGGTTTATAAATAAAAAACGATTGTTAATAACTTTTTTTATTTACCCTGCTATTAAAAAATTGTGTTCGAATACAATTAGCGTAGTACATAAATGTATCTACTCAAAGAAGCGGAGGTAGGTAAAGAAATTGTAAATGTGTAATATCTGTCTTTTGTGATCTGTATTGATAAAAATATTTGGACTTCAATTTGGGACATATATAAATATATAGGAATTACCATGATCAACATTTCTACGTAATTTCTGTCCAAAATTCATGTTTCTCTCTTATATACTTAATCAATATAATTTAAAAAAAGCGAAAAAAAAAAATAGTTTTAACTGAGACGAAACCACAGATACAATACTAGGAGGAAACTATAACTATAGTGATTATTATATTTTTAAGTTACTACCTACCTACTATTTGTCGTGACGTAATTATATAAATATGAAAACGATTGCTTCGAACCTACAACCATACGTAACCCTGCTAAACCATGAAGAATGAAGATAATCAGGAATTACAAAATCAGTTAGATTAGGAAAACAGATAACCCACAGCATAATTTAAATAAAATCAGATAGTGCTACAATATCCTTGTCTAAATATGTGATCACGTCGTGTTGATAACATGTTGATAAAACATTTAAACGATGAAATACAACAACAAATTGAACAATAAGCAGCATACATTGTATTGTGATTCGTGTGTTTTGTTTGAGCAAGCGAGTTGAGTCGGCTCGCTTGTGGAGTGGAGCGCGGTTTCGTAAGCCGGGCTCTGGGCTCGGGCGACAGCGGCGGCGGTAGCGGTGGCGGGGGCTCGGTTCCGTTACGTGTGCGCGCGCGGCGGTCGACGGTGCGCGGTGCGGTGCCACGACGCGGACGTGCTTCACTCAGTTCGTGCGCGAAAGTTATTACCTGCGTCACTGTGATCGCATTTCCACTACACGCGAACTTCTGTTGATACGGTTGACAAAAGTGAAACATTACAAAAATCGACAATGATCAGTGTTCGTACCGAAGTATCCCAGTTATGAATATCAAATTAGAATAAATGCAACACAACCTTGTATTGCGAGAAAGCGAGTGACGTCAGAGTGACCGGCCGGGGCGATCATATGTTGTACGCGGATGCAGTGATGGAATGTGGTGTGTTGTTGTGTTGATATGCAATGGTGCATTGTGTATGGTTACCTGGTCTGAGGCCGTAGCTTCGTCCCCGAGCGAGTGTCCTGCAGGAACCATGCGTAGAAAACGATGAGCCAAGATGCTGAGAGCTTGGTAATATCATTTTTATATTTGTATTGATTTGTTATATTGTCGACTAAGTTCACTTGCTGATTAACGAATTCAGCTAACGTGCGGTTTCCATGACGAATAACTTAATATTGACCAATTTGTACGTCTTCGTAAGGCGATTCAATCTTCTATTTATAATGATGATATTAGAATGTAAACGTAACCTACGCTCGTTTAATAGTGATGTCCAAGGTCACTGAAATGCTTGGTATCGCATAGTTTATTTTATTGGAAAAAAGGAAAATACAGACGCAGTGATAACCTCCTTCTTTTGGGAAATAGGTTAAAAATGGTCAAACTGACTAAAAATATTCCTGACATAAATTGTTATGTAATTGTATTCATTATAGTAATAACGTTGAAATAAACGTCATTGTACCTATAAAAGTAGGTACCTACCTACATAGAAATGAAGAACCACATATAAATATATACATTTTTACTTATGAAATTTATACGATCTACCTACTATGCGTTAAATGCTAAAAATATACCTACATACAACTAACAAATACTAATAAAATATTGTAACAGTGATAGTTCTACTACTAATAATACTTCTTTATAATATCTTCCGTCAGTAGTTATTATTGTTACTACTACTCGTATGCATTTGACATCGAATTATACAGCTTCAAATGTAACTCAGAATTAATTTTGCATAATAGAATTACCAATAATTTTACTAGGTTTATTGGCCCTATTTATCATAACATTATATACTACTGGCCTCTAATCGAATACAAAAATCTTTAAATGTAGGTAGTATACCTACATACTAAGGCTTTATTTTCGATTTCTCGCGATGTACATATCTTGATTACACTATATGTATAGTTTCATTCAACTGTATCTAGCAAGTCAAGGATCAATGAGAATGATTTAGGGAAAAATAGAAAACCTAACCTTAACGTAATCTCTACATTCGCATAATGCGTCCACCTTAATTTCAATATTAGGCCCACGTATACCCGCCAGGGCCATACGGGTTAAGTCAAAGTCGCTCCGACTAAAACCTTCAAATGCTTCTGTACAAACATTTGATATCGAAGATAATGTACGAAATTGTACAGCTGTTACAAGTTTTACATGATTAGCGTTTCCAAAAAAAAGTAGTTAGAAACAACACTTAAAGAAAGGGAAAGGGCGGGAGAAATGAGGACAAGGGAAAGTATAGTGTAGTCAAACTCGTGTGATTATATGTGTGTTCAGCTGCAAACTGATTTCAAGTGTCTTGATGGCGATATCCATAGCTTGAAATACTGGCTAAGTTATACCTACCTCGGTATAGGCACTCTGTCACGACAATATTACCAAATAGGGTGCTCAGAGAAAACAACAACTAATACCGTCTGAAACAACTTTCACTGGATCTTACTCTGACCAATGCAATTTTTGTGGTGGGGGAATATTACCACATTTACAACAAATTAATTAATTCAAAATAATATATAAAACACGTCGTTGATTTCACTTGAACCTGAAGTATAGAAATAAATAAGCCAAATTAATTTACCCAACAGTATTATGATTTTGAAAAAATGTTAACAAATGAAAAGATGATCCTCGTTTGTACGAAAAATTAGGCAAAATTCGATTACTATTTCACTGTATTCAAAGTAAACGGTAAGCTTATTTTTTCCCCACTGCTAGGAAATTCCGGCACAAATTCCAATACAGGATAGGTCTTTGTAGCGTACGAACAGAACGATTATTTATCGCGGTAACACGTACCGTGGTAATTACATTCCAATTGCAATATTTGTTGTGTTGTTTCAGCAATTTCTCTTGTTTCGTAAGTGTTCGTGGGACCCGGTGCTATTAATACAGCGTGTGACGCAATAATCATTCTATTGATAGTGTGGCTTTTCAAACAAAGTATTCAACTATAATACATTATGGGATTTCATATTTCAAAAGTGAAACTAATTAGTATTTGGTTGAATTAAAAAAGTAAATCAATAGAATTTACTTCTAGATCCAATTTGCACTAAAATCAGCCAGAGAGCCTCGAAACCTGCCCTGGCGGAGAAAGTATCTTATAAATAACTGCTATAACATGTTAGTTTAGCACCAAAATAGCATCAGTATATTCGTTTTATAATTCAGTCAATTATCAAGAACTATAAAGAAAACATTATACCTGACATTAAAAGAAATCAATCGGAAAAAGTGCTTGTGCTTCAGCACCGAAATTGTTGTAAGTTATTATTATTGAAACTTCGCAACCTAGCTAACATGATTACAAGAAGTTCGCACAGCTGTAAGTGTCTATTCTTATTTTAAAACGCGCACTATAATTTTCCAACCGCATTTTTGTGTAGAAAGTGCGAGTAAATGCCGCGCACCTATACAAACATCTACTTCCTGGTCGATGGCTTGTTGGCTTTGGCCGATATCAATAAATAACCCATACTTAATCACTGATATAACATCCATGACGTGTATCTACAAAATACGAGCTGTCGCCCGCAAACTTCGTTAGCGAAAAATTTGGACCATCTATTACGCGATTTTGACAGCGCGGAATTAAAAAAGTAGCATATAATATGCTTATCCATGTCATCAACCCTCTATTGAAAGTCCTGTCGAAATCGGCCCAGCTATTTCGGAGATTACCCTGAACAAACGCGGCTTGCGGACAGACAGCCAAAAAATTTTTAAACGCTATTTTCGTTATCAGTAACGCAAATACATCATTTTCCCGAAATCTACAATTTTTCTTTTGATAGTACAAACAGACACTCTAATTTTAAATGTATATAAATAACCAAACCGGTATTTTTTTTCATTATTTTACTTTAAAATAGACGTGTAAATTCTATTTTGCCTGGAGTCTGGCAAGTTTAATGCCCATTCTCTATTAATATTTTTATTGCCAGCCAGTTACTTTCCTAGGCGCTATTCTCGTTCGGCTTCATCCTCATGATATTATAAAAAAATTGTTTACATGTCGACTAAAGAATTCCAAACTTTCAATTGCAAATGTCACTTATCCAAATGATAACATAGTTTCTTGCCACTGGCTGAGAATTCATGTAACCATAGCAATCTTGCTTCTTTGCCGCTATTGGTTTGTACTTCTTCTCTCTTTCCCATATAGCGTTTTTCCGATTTATTTACCTTTTAATTTTAATAGCGTGAAAATATGAAGCCTACAGCGTGTTTGTAAGTGTAGGGCAATTCGCTGTTGAAACCCATATAAATGTGTTTTCTAATATAATTAATGCTATACATAGGTATACAGTTACCTAGATAACATAAAATTTGGCGCTTGCGCATTTAACAAATCAAGAGTTGCTTAGACCGGCTCTACATAAAGACGTCATAAACCCTACGCTAGTAAGTACGTAGGTAGTACAATGACATCGGAACGACGAAACGATTCGGAAAAGCCGAGACCATTCCCGCGCATGCGTATCGCCCCTGCTCTTGTCTCGCGTATACGTTCAGCTCGGCTCTATCGCTCGCGTACTCAAGCTGGCATCTCAGTCAGTCACACGACGACACCCGTCGCGGAAGGACATTTTTTATCAGTCATTTGCAATACAAGAATACATCGCTGCCCTCTTTTGCATATTGTTTATGGTTATTAAATTATTTTTGAAAGTTTATTTTTATAAACTAAATGTGTTAAACAGTAGTTTAGTGAACAGTGGTTATAAACAATAGCAGTTTTAATTTTTGTCGTGTTTATCGTTAACAAGTTATTTTGCATGGTAATTAAACTCAGGTACATTAATTAGGGTCCAACTATCACAGGATGTAGTCAATGCCAGGTTTAATTTATAGTATACAATGGTGGTAATAAGTTTGCGTTGCTTTTGTCATTACTAATTACTTCATCGGTTATTAAATTGTTTTTAACCTTCCTAACTATGATTATCTAATATCTATTCATATCAATAGCAATATTCTTATTGGTATATTTTGGGCCTATTAATAAATTACTCAAAAACAGATGGTTATTTTTATTATATTTAAATAAAAAAACAGCACCTAGAGTCTCAAACTATAGGAGGTAAAGATTGATAACCTAAAGACAATCCTCTTAGGGTTATCAGTCCTAACATTAGTAGTAAAAACATAAACAACATTTACCCAATTCAACATTTGAGTTGCTCATCGCTGATACCATCAATTTAGACGTTCTTAAACCTAACTATACGTTTGTGTAAGGCTACGCGTAACAAAGTGATTTTCTTTACTATTATGTATTTTATGACCATCTTATTTTAAATGACTGCTAACTCCAAAATGTCTTCGTCAATATTATTGTATACAAGTTGGTCTGTAGCACGAGGCCACCTCTTTGAACAGTTTGCCAAAATGAATTGTCAGGTACCGCATGCCATCTGCCGCCCTTTTTTTTATAAAAAGGTTCGAAAGCCACATGTTTCACTATACGTAAAAGAGATAAAGCGTTTTTTTGTACACTTTGGATTTTTTATTCTATTTTTCATACATTATCGTTTTTCGATACCATTTGGTATTTCCCTTGGGTTTTGATATACTGTTTTAATGCATTCTTTTATCGTCATCGCCATTTGCTGTGGTTACAATACTAGGGTTCTTGTACGGCGTAATTTTTAATTATGTAAATGACTAGCTATTGTTGCTCGCAACTTGGTCTGCGTGAAATTAAAAATAATAAAAATATAGCCTGTTACTCCCTGATAACGTAGCTTTTAATGGTGAAAGAATTTTTTAAATCGGTCCAGGAGTTTTTGTGTTATTTCAATACATCCAAAAATATTATTCTTTCCTCTTTATAATATTAGTATAGAAGTATAGATTAGTATGGATTTCCAACTTTTTAAATCTTAGTAAGAATTTTTTAATAGCACATCGCTTTCTGTAATGGTAAGTTTAAAATTTATCATAATATCTTCTCCCGACTGAAGAGTTATTATGATAACATATTGTTCTCTGGTGAGTTTTTATTTATAGTAATGTTCCTAAACTTTTTGATTCATAAGTAAGAGAACCATTATAGTATATAGGTACGATATTATGACGTTCTAGGTACATTTTTCTTAAGACAGATATTTTGGCCCCTATATTATGCTATGTCGTACGTTCACACATTCGTATAAAACTATGTCACGGGTTCCCAATGAGGATATCCCTCTTATTGTTGGATATCGGTGTCTGTGTCATTGGGCTTACGTTGTCATTACAGGTTTAAATGGGGACAGAAAGTTTTACGATATTGACTTTAAATTATATTTAAAGTTTAGAGGGTGCACACCTGAAACTAAACTATCGCACAACTGTCTCGCTTTGATTCTTATGAGCTTATATGGAGGTATGCACGCTACTTGATTTTAGATGTGCAACTAAACAATTGAATTGGCTGCGAAACAATCGACAATCGATAGTCGCACAACAGTTGTGCGATAGTTTAGCCAAAGGTGTGCGCCCGCTCTTAAAGTCTTTAACAATTTTCCATGTTTAGTTTTCGTTCATTTGCAAAGATACCGACATCTTGCTGGTACTGTGCTGTTACTATATTCTAATGGTTATAACTTTGCCTTTAATCTGATTCTTTGACCCAGACCCTGACTAATTGACTTCGGGTCGGTAATAAAATTAATTAGAACGTTGCCCACAGTGACATCATCATTTGACACAGCACTGATTTAATGGACATGAAAACTTTATTGTTTTATTCTATTTGGAGATTTAACAACATTGAAAATGGCATTGACTATTACCGGTTAAAGAGACCCATTTTATTATAGCTAGTGGAGCTTATTAGACATGAATGTCTTGGTGGGATTTAAGAAAGTGTTGTGCAAAGAGTTGTGGTGTGGATGAGGTATGCTGGTACGGGGTTGCGCGGGGGGCGAGCTCCGGCACTCGCTGGCGGAGAGGACCAAGGCCCTGGCGGCTAGGTACCACGCGCTGTGTTCGCCGGCGCGCGAGGAGTCCCGCAGTGTCGACCGCGCCCGCACTAGGCATCGCAAGTCGCAGACGCGATGGTATGTCAAGGTTAGTGGAGGTCTTGGACTTGACAACCTAAGAAGAACGTAGGATTCATGGAATTGTAAAACCTATTCGTTCTACAAATCGGTAGTGAAACTTTATATTTACACGACTGTTAACTGCACTCGATACTTAGTTGATGAAAAATGAGAACCTCCTCCTTTTTGAAGTCTGTTAAAATATCTCTTAAAGATAGACTACATGAAGATAAACCCTTAAAATATGCGAACAAAGTCAATCATTACTCGTTGTTTGTCTAACATGTGAAGTTCATATCTTATCGAATTGGAATTCAGATTACGTTATGTATATTGTTATACATTTTATTTACACATAAGTATACCTATAGCGTGCAAATTGTCGACTTCCGTTTTCGATGGATCGATGACTAAATCGAGTTCTCATTATCACGGACAAGTATTTTTTAAGTAAGCATTGGATCATTGAATAATAGTAAATGACAATAGTCAAAATTTTAAATAGAACTGGAAACTTGAAATTAGTCTCGAATTTGGCAAGTTTTAGATGAACCTAAGAAGAGACTGCCTTAGAGTAAGAATTCACTTAGTTAGCTAACATTTATTTTAACACCTTATTGTTGCTTATTTCAGATTAACCTACATAATATAGCACGTCGTAAACACTAATGGAATGTGTTATGGTAGTTTTGTCGTGTTGTATGCATGTCATGAGTGTTGCGACAGCGCCACAGTTCCGAATTCAGAGCGCGTCAACATTCCTTCGAATGATGTGCGTACTGCTATTATGCAGTTACATCCATCTTTGGTTTCCGCCTCTATGTAACAAATGTTTCGAAACATTAAATATCTAATTTTACGTTTATAACGATCAATAGTTGATATGTTTTTATTTCAACTCAGTCTTTTGGTGTAATTGGTAAGCTGGTATAACCCTTCCATTTATGTACCTCTAGCTTTGGGTTGTAACGGAAATGTTCTATTTTCTCATATTACTAATGACCAAATTGCGTACTATGACTAATTTAATTTTGATTATAAACACCAAGGACTAACCGTAATATTTCATTTCTGGACGTAGAATAATCGAAGAAAGAAAGAAAGAAAATTTTATATAAATGGAAGAGCAACATAACTTTCAATATAAAAGCATTTTGATTAATGCACATTTCAAGAAAAGTTAGTGATATTAATATTTCAAAGTAGTGTGATGGAGATATTTATGTTTCGTAGACATTTGCATCAACAACGTGGCTGCATTCGCGGGAAGCGGAAATAGGACGCCCTGGATACCGATGAAGACTTTTGACACAGTTCTCATTCTGTCTCGCTAAAGTGTCTCATGTATTTTTAATTTTCAAGTCTTTGTCACACTAATAAAATAATTCTTTAATTTATTTTATGAGATGACAATCAATATTACTCTGCTTAGTTTTAATTCTCTTCGTCATAATAGATTAAATTTCAGAATGTAATAATGATGACGAATGGACTTAGGGTTTATATTGAAAAATAGTCATCGAAAAATCATAGCTTTCCGATAACTGGCCTAATAAGAAAAGGAATGTAATCTCAACATGAATTTTATGGTGTGTTGGTGATTCATAGCTTGACGTGTCTCCTGCGGTGCGGAGGCCATTGTTGCTTGTTTGTTAGTACTTAGTACTATCGACCCGACTCTGGCATACAATATGTACTTTCATGCAATTTCATTCGGAAACTTGTATACGATAATCATGGATTCTAAGATATTCTCGTATATCATTGCCAAAATAACGAGTAGATGTAATGGAAAACCGCGTCGATTTCATGTAATCGCCAATAACAGTTTTACATAACATTAAGGTTGCTTTCTAAAAGCGGAGACGAAAACGGAGCGTCTCTAGTTTATGTAATTTATGACTTTCCATAAACATAATTAATTTAAAAAGTAATAGTTACAGTTTTAATAAGTCACTAGCTCCGATCGTGTTTGTCCATTGATGCAATAACTGATGCAGTTTACATTACAAATAATATATACAGAGATATTGTTTTCTGACATCAATATGATAGGTAATATCAATATATTACCTAAACGAAATAGTTTATTTGTATCCCAATTAACAATAGTCTTGGGGGCATCGATGATTTGTTTTGAATTTTTCCATCGATTTGAATGATTTAACGTTGCAATTCGAGTCGTGTATTGAGTGAATCAGCGGTGTGTAACTTACTAATTGCGGTGCCCGCTGCCGCATTGATGGCCTTTGTCTCGCGTTAGTTTCAGACCGTGTTACTAATACCAATTGTGTATTTAAACCATGTACTAAAATATTATACGTTGTATAGTCATTATGGAACATGTAACGGAAACAGTGCATTGTCAAAATTTACAAATCAGATTCCGAAATCCACTGTAGTGATATAAACAATAACCAAACCGACTGTGCTGTGTGTGCCACAAGACAATGGACACGATGTTAGAAGAGAAAAGAAACATGTTTTCTAGCATTTTATAGATGCAAATATGAAATTCATTAAGAAGCGATTTCAAATATAAACAATCAGTGTTTTAACAGCGGACGTCAGACTGTCGGCTGTATAATAATACGTAAATATGACATTGTATTAACGCAATTTAATACGTTATTTATGTATACCATACCTGTAATTGGAACGCCAATTAAACGCTCCAACGAATGTTAGGAATGTATTTAGTGTTGATTAAAATACACCGGTGGAACTGTGTACTAATAATTAAGACGAACGATGTTCACGATTGACAATCGGTTTGTTAATCGGTAATCGAGACCGGCTATGATGCTTCTAGACTTTTAGTATTGATTGCTGCTGCCTTCAGAGGTATCGAGGGCGACGAACCCGCGCTACATCCACTTTCTCACTCGTTTTAATAGCGTTAAACTATAATCTAGTCAAACATAAATAAAATGCAAATGATAACTGTTAATTTGACTTAAAACTGAACTCGTCAAGTTGGCTACATTATGTAGCAAATGTAGTCTAACCTACATATTATAGATGCGATAACTGAAGTTATTTCGGATTTGTTTGAAGTTTTCATTTTTGTATCACTCGCCTCTTTAGAGTTACTAGATAAAATATATTCTTTATTTATATATCTGGCACAGATTATATTCGAAGTCAACTTTCATAGATTACTTATAACATTAGGAAATTAACATAATATCGGCGCCTTTTCAATCCATCTTTTTTCTCAATGTGTGCCAAATTATTTTTGAGATGCATCTTGTCGCACAGTGGTGTAATAATGTGATGTAAAAGATTTCTCTAGGAAGCCGCTAGACTACCTCCCATACATATTAAAACAAGTACGTTTTCTAGCTTTCTAAGCGCGGCACTTGCAACTTTTACCGAGATAAATCGCTTTTTTAACAGATCAGAAGAAGCAAATCAATGCTAATAATTAACATATTATCTTTATCCTTATAGAATCCAATTTATACTTCTATGTTTATGTAAATTTCTTACACTTTTATATTAAAATCGACACAGTTGTACCTGGGTGCTTTTATCTGCGAATATTTTAATTATCAAATTATTATGTAAATGATTTAAAACCTTTGCACAATGAAACAATACGTTTCTCAGGAGCTATCAGCTGAGGAAGCAGCCACAGATCGTACAATGCAAAATTAATAGAATAAAATTAACTTTGTTACGTAAGCTAAAATAAAAAAATGTTGGTCCTTCAAGTCCACCTTAAAATACCATCGTGAATATCTTCGCATGTATAACCTTTAGTTTTCATCTACAATATTCTTCTTCTTTCTATACCTTTTCCCCAATTTTTTGGAGTAGGTCTTCCGTGTCCTAATTCACCGGACACTACGATTCTTGGAGGCTTCTTCGTCAAGGCGGATTCGTTTCAGACCCTTTTGGATTGTCGTCTGCCGAGTGGTTAGTGGTTTTCTGAGATTTCGTGTTGTCGTGGGCACGTTTATTGCCAATTTGACGATGTGATCCTTGGTTCGCCTTTGAACGTGTCCATACCAACATAAACGCCTCTCTTTGAGTTTTTCAGAATTGGGAGCAACTTTAAAACTTCCTCTCGTGTATAGTGATCAAGTGAATAAAAACACAGAATTCACAATCGTTGTATGGGATAATGTTTGGTAGCTAGTTGATTAATGAGTTTCGCATCAAGTGTAAGTACCCGCGCATTAACACTGCCTCTGTTGTGTAATACTAGTTTGTTAGGTCTATAAATACATCTACGGGACATAGTTGTATTGGTCAATTGCTAGTAATACTTCCGGAGTGATCATTGCGTAGGGCGCTGCGCCGGAGCGCGTCCGTCACGCGCGATGCACGCCAACGGACTCCCTACCCTGCGACATATTAACTTCTGCTCAAATTACGTTTAAACTCTATGATCGTAAAGATTGTATCGAGTCGTCCATCATTGTATGAAAAACTTATTAATGTGAAAGTTAAAATACTAAATATGTATATAGAATAAGTAGAGGTCTTTATCAACAGTATAGAAGTTAAAAAAGTCGATTTAAAGAAATCCACCGTCCTTTAGAGGGCTTTACAATTTGTTATCGTTAACTACAATTTCCTGTTGTCAAGTCCAAAATTCACTATGAAATCAAATTTGGACTTTTTCTCCTCACGAGAAAGTCATTATATTTTTGTCGTCACAAGTACATACCATTATTAATTTTAAAGGTATGGGGAGCGATGTCTTTATGTCGGGGCTGGTACTAATTGCATCCTACAAACTGCTGCTTTTACTAACATCAGGCGTTTGTAATTATCGCTTAAAGTGTTACTGAAAGAAATCTCTAGACGTGAAATGCGTTAAAAAAAAACTCCACGGTGTAATGGACACCAAGTTTTATACCTAGAAACATGTCTAGGTATTCAATGATATAAAGAGTTGAAACATATTTAACGAACCACTACCAAGTGTGTAAGCATTTGAAAGTTATGTTTTACTATCAAAATTTATTGAATTTCTTGGCCTGAGAATTTGGTGCAAAAGATTTACTTTTCTTTCTTAATACTTGCGTAAGGAGTAGATAGACCAAGAACGGGGACAATTTTCTCTGCAGTTATTTTTAGAACTCAACGACACCGCTGCACGTCTCGATCGATACAAGGTATCGGTAAAATTTTCCACCATGTTTGCTATGTCTACACTTGTACTGAAAGGTTTGATGTCGATTTAATAGTTTAATGTCTCTTCTGAAATTCGTACTAAAATTGATATATTTCTTAGTTTTAAAGCAGAAGATTTTTTATGAAACTAATGAATACTACTTTTTTCGTTCGTTTTCTACTGTTACTCTCTTTTTTTTTTAAATAAATAGGTACAGATTATTGTATTGTCAATAACGTGTTACATAGAAAGACGATTTATATTAACATACAAACGGAATGTCATACACATAATAAACCCCTATGACAGCAACCGGAAGGGGAAACATTTTTTATTTATGTTAAAAAACATTCAATTATACAACATTGTTTACAATCAAATATCGTTAAATGTACTATTTTAAGGCAATTAGTATTTGTTGTCAACGTTCAAATATAACTGTTTGTTTTTTGTGTTTTACTATTTTACAGTCTTTGTTAATCTAACAGAAGCTACGTTTTTCAATATTTGTCTTGTCCAACTTTCGGCGTT
>LD699455.1:6684028-6699012 GCA_003118335.3 Papilio memnon
TCTATAAACACGTGTGTAACATGCTTAATTGATCACTTCACCTGGTGTGTGTGCGTATCTGTCGGTATTTTCTTGTGTTAATTCCGCGGCACTTCGCGTCTGACGTGTTCCATCGCAGTTTTTCAAGCGATCTCTCCGCGAGAGAACAGTCGTATTGCGTCCACGCCTCTACAACCGCGTCTCTATTCCCATATTAAGTATTATCCTCGTTGAACATAGTAGATTAATTTAAATAAACCCACATAAAAGTACTCGTTACGTTCATTAGTGTTGTGTTTACGTCGATAACGTGTGTTATGATCAGACATGTATTGCATAGTTAATTTATTAATGAAAATACTTTTCGATAAATGCAAATTTGTGATGTCATAAAGAAGATTTTTACATAGTGTTACGTAGTTGAGGAAGTTATTAGACACACATAGGAAAGCTACCGGTTAACTCATTTCAAGCTGTTATTGATCAGTGTGTTTTGTAAATTAAATAATCGATTTGCTGTATATTGCATCGAATAATCGGAATCGAAATCGCGTAATCGCTGTGTTGGGATATCAGTGGTGCCGGTTAGCGGATAGCTGCGTCTACAAGTGTGTCGCGTCTGATTTCACCGTCGTCACGCACGTTCGCGCGTCTCTCGTGCTCGTTAGCGATTCGTTTTGATCTCGATTAAGCCGATTGGAATCGGATTTGTTTGATATATCGACTTGATATGGTAACGCAGCAGTGAAAGTGTTCGTGATGAGGCGCTCAGCTGGGCACACGTGACGTCACACAATATGGGCCAGTGGCCATGTGGAGAATATGCGGCGTCAGCAAAACCCAGCCCGCACATTTTGCAGATGCAATCGATAACGACTTTGTAAGAGAATCATGTGGTTTTCAACTTTGACTATAATCAATTTCCATAAATAAAATCCCCGGCATTTTTTGAGATATCCTTCCTTTGGTGTTGTGGGTATTTATCAGTAATATATGAAATATTAGAAGAAAAACGATATCGAAAGTATGATATTAGAAATTGTTTACAAATTTTCCTAACATTTCTTTCTTTAAAAAAAGCGTTTTTATGATATTTGTTTGTTAAACATATAAATTATTTTAATAGCTTCTATCGAGCGGCCTTGGTCGATTTCATTGCTATCCGAAGTATTATAATATACTCGTATTTTTCTAGAAATACCATATTGTTGCACTAACCGTACAAATAATGCACAATAAGCAATAAATTAATTGACATTATTACAATCTAACCTTTTATACCTTACTGATGGCCTTGTAGCGTTTTAGGAATTATTTAATTTCTTGCTAATATTTTTATAAATCAGTGAAAAGGAAAGACAAACGGACAGAAAAAATCCTTAGCCCTAACATACTCCTCTCCTCTTATAATTTTCGCTTACTCGCACATTTTGTACGTCATTGGATTAATCGATGGCCCGTCCTGTGCGTCTCTAAAATCTTCAAGCTATGCGTTGCTTAACTTCTATCGTTGTTTTTATAATATTATTGCTCTTGCAGTTTTAAAATAGAAACAATAGGAACTGGTATATGTTGCATGAAGTTAACGTATATAGTGCTTTGTGTATATATATTCCTCTGATAGTATTACAGTAGTACGATATAATTTACGTATATCGCCACTGGATACACTGATGAACACTGTTTTATAGTACAAAACATTCGTATTTAAGTATTTTTGTAGTTTTTATTATACTCAATGTTATTTTAGTTTTAGATGATGATCGGGAACATAGTATTTTCTTTTTTATTTGAAAAGTATCTTTAGTATCACATTGGTATTGTATAATGTTGAGATGCGTTAAGGAATTTGTAATATGTTCCAGCAGCCGACATGGCGGTTGTGGGGCGAGGAGCGTGTGGACGGCGCGATATACACCGTCTATCTGAAGAAGGTTCGCTACCATCGACCCACAAGAAGTGCTTCCAGTGTAAGTGTACACTTTTATACATTACAACCAAAAAGTTGAATACTCAGAATATCTAACTAATATTATAAATGCGAAAGTTAAACGGTTGAATGGATCTCGATGAAATTTGGCTTAGATGTAGAGGATAGTCTGGAAAAACACATAGGGTACTTACTTTTGTTTTTTTTTTTAATACCAAGCGGACGTAGTCGCGGGCGAAACTAGTATGTCATCAAATAAATTGTCTTCTTAGTGCGGGCGCCCACCTTTGTCTACACTATCGGATAATTGTTGTGCGATTGTCGATTGTTTCGCAGCCATCAACTGTTTAGTTGCACAACTAAAAATCGAGTCGTTTGCGCACCTCCATATAGCTCATAGGAACCAAAGCGCGACTAAACAGTTGTGCGATAGTTTAGTCAAAAGTGAGCGAGCGCTCTTAATTTATTTTTCATGGATTTTAATTTTCTAATCCGTTTTTCTTTTTTAGAATTATTTATGATGTCGATTGTAGTACAGTCAAGCAGAGTATTGTTAGTAATATATTCTAAGAAAAACAGTAACATTTTATGCGTAACATATTTTTTTGCATAAATTCATACTTAATACAGTCATCTGTGGTTACTTCATCGTACTATACACATTATCTCGGTTAGTTACGTCATTACCTATGATTCATGATCAAAAATAATTTGTACTTGCAATGTCAAGAACTGTTTGTTGATTTTCATGTTATCTTGCGCTGTATTCCCAAGTTATGGTTATTACAATTATTCAGACATAATCTATTTTGGTTAACTTTGTACTTAGCTGTATGTTTCCTAATGAAAATTATTCAAACTTAATTAATTTTATAATAATACCAGACATTATTTTCTTTGTGTAATGCGAACTATAGAATGGACGGTACTTAAATCACACAAAATATACATTAACAATTATTCTGTGAACTAAAAAATGCTTGCAACTTGCAACCAACACGTTAAGAACTGAATAAGGAACTAGTACAAACTTCGATGAGACGTCTATCATCAATAGAATGTTAAATTACTAAATTGCTCATCCCGTCTGTTTTCATTAGGAACAATTGCAACTGAACACAAATTGCTATCAACAATGCAACAATCAATATATCGGCTAACGTTTGTTCAACACTTAACTTCCAGGAGTCGGATGACGAGATCTCGCACTTGGAGTGGGAGACGGTGCGTGTGCGCTTCGTGAAGGCGGGCACCGTGGAGAGGCTGGTGGAGGCGCTGGCCACAGATGACGGCGAGCTAGAGTCAACCTACGTCAACGTATTTCTTGCTACTTACCGGTAAATATCACCATCGTAAGGGTGACCAGATTTTCGTTTGACATACTGTTGGCACGCCTTTGCCTCTTTCGGAATCATATATCTACGCATGCATGCAAATGTGCTAGCGTTGATAGAAGTCGCTTCAAATCTAGACCTAGACCACAAGGTCTCAAGGTTTAAAGCTCATATTCCTTTGATTTTGATTATTTTTTTAGGTTTTATTTTTATTTTTAGTAAAGTTTGAATCTTATCACACCAATAATTTTATCGTATGTTCATTGGAGCAAATCGTAAGTGCAAGTGTGTGTCTTTTGTTATATTGCACAAAGCATAACTTTATTTGAAATCATAGTGTTAGGGACAAGCTAATATAGAATTTATACTTAATTAACTTCTTTCTACCTTAACGTTTCCTCATCAATCCTTAGGAGTGCTCTTCATATTTTAATTACGAAATCTAATCGAAGTGCTATAATGTTTTCAGTTCATTCGCGGAATGCAGCCGCGTGCTGGATCTACTGGTGCGGCGCTATGAGACGCTCGCGGCGGAGGACACGCTGCCCTCACACGCCCCCGCCGCGCCCGGCGCAGACCACTCGCACCAACATCGAAAGTAACTACCATACACACCATATACCTCTACTCTTTTTGCTAATGCTTCATTTTATATTGTATCAAATGTTTAAGCCACTTCTTAACAACCTCGCGCATGGATCGAATATTTTCAAGACCTTCACAAGTTCCGTCTTGTAATGATCTAATTTCGTTGTTAGGACTCTGGTGGCATGTCTCCACGTATGGTTGGACACCTACCCGGAGGACTTTCGACAACCTCCGCACCACCCCGCACTGCAGCAGCTACTCGCCTTCACTCAGCTTCACTTGCCTGGCTCGGAGCTACATTTGAAGGTTCTTTTCTGATTTGCACCCTTACATAAAGTCACTATCGTCTAGTATTATACTCAACGTAAGTAAATTTTGCAGGTATTACAGAAGCTAGCTGTGTTCAGTGCAGAGCGCAATGGCGGCGCTGCCGCGGGCGGCGGCGTGTGTCTGGCGCCGGGCATGCGGCTGCCGGCACACCACACCAGCACCTACCGCTTGCCGCACGTGCCGCACAGGCACTTCGCAGAACAACTCACACGAATGGACATGGAACTGTTCAAAAAGCTGGTCCCGCATCAGTGTCTCGGTGCCATATGGTCGAGGAGGGACAAGGATCGATCGCACGACGCCGCCACCGTTTTAGCCACCGTCAATCAATTTAATGCAGTATCGTTTAGAGTTATTTCGACCATTCTAGTGGAGCCGAACTTGAGGCCGGCCGACCGAGCGGAGATACTTTCCGCGTGGTTCGACATCGCGCGGGAATTAAGAGTGCTTAAAAACTTTTCATCGTTGAAAGCGATCATCTCCGGATTACAGAGCAACGCGGTGTACAGGTTGAGGAAAACCTGGGCGCTGCTCCCGAAAGAAAAATCGGAGCTGTTTGAGGAATTGGCGAGAATTTTTAGCGAGGATAACAACCGCTGGGCTCAGAGGGAACTTTTAATGCGCGAGGGCACCGCTAAGTTTGCGGACACTGTCGGTGAAAACGATCGCCAGCTACAGAAACTGCTGCACGAGCGTGGCTCGCCTGGCGTCAGCCACGGCACCATACCCTATTTAGGAACTTTTCTAACCGACCTCACCATGATCGATACCGCTATTCCCGATACAGTGGCGGACGGCTTGATAAATTTCGACAAACGACGAAAAGAATTTGAGGTGCTGGCGCAAATAAAATTATTACAGGGCGCCGCAAACGCTTATCATTTACCATCGGACGCGATGTTCGACAGATGGTTCGATTCCGTCATAATTCTCGACGATCGCGAAGCGTACCAGCTCTCCTGTCAAATAGAACCACCTACGAATCCTCCCAAAGAGAGGAGGCCGAGAAAGATCGCCGACAATAACAATCAGTGTCATAGGAAAAATGATTCCATCGCTAGCACAAGTTCTAGTAACAGTTCGCAATTTTACTGTGAGACTGACGGCGTCGCCAACGCCTGGAAGCGGGACAGCCTGGAGAGGCGGACGTCGCCCACCAGACTGTCGCATGGCTCCTCCTCCTCCTCCCTTCCCTCTCTAGATGTGTCATTATCGAGCGCGAACAGTGGCCAGAAGCCGCCGAACGGGAAAGCTCCTGCAATCAGTCCGGCATATGCGAATACCCGTAACGGTCCAGATTTTTATATAATCCGTGTGACATATGAATCTGATTGCGTGGAGACGGAGGGCGTGGTGCTGTACAAGTCGATAATGCTGAGCAACAACGAGCGCACGCCGCAGGTCATCCGCAACGCCATGCTCAAACTGAACCTCGATGGTGATCCCGACGCCTACACGCTCGCACAGGTCCTACCAGATCGAGGTTGGTTAATAAATTATTTGTCCTAATTTTTTTGTTTTACAAAGATAATGTTTCTTTTGTATTCATAAGCTGAGATTGTAAGATTTTTCTTAATTCGTATTGTGTGATTATTCTCTATCATTCTAAAACGAAGTATGTTATTGAAATGTGTTAACTCGTACATTGAAAGTTACAATTCTAGCTTGGGTTTTAATCCAACTTCTATGCGACTCCAAATATTTTACCTTTTCTAATCACATAAATATTTGTTTTAGAAATGGTGCTCCCGGCTAATGCGAACGTATACTACGCAGTGAACACCGCATACAACCTCAACTTCATACTGCGTCCGCGCAAGTCGCAGCTAGCAGAACCTGTGGCAAACGGAAAACCAAAAAATAAACGAACTTGAATACAAATTGTTTGAATTTGTAAGATGCATTTTAGAACACTTTATAATATTGTTTGAATACTAGTCTATTTCATTCGCCCGAAACATGAATGCATTCATAAATGTTTGTTTTTAATATAGAGATGCAACAAATAATAGGTGATTCACAGCTCGTCAATGTCTTTGTGCACACAATGAACAATAAACTACGAAATAGTGATCTTTGTAAGTTACAGAATATTCAAAACAACGGATTTCTAGAATTTTACACAATTTGTAGATCTAATTTGTGTGAAAAACCACTTAAATGAGTACCATTTGGATTAACGACTATTATGAAAGCTTAACATATTTTGTCTCTATTTTTCCCAAGAGAATGTGAGAGATGATTCAAGATAAATCCATAATGTGCACCATAAGGGTGCGTACTGACTGATGTTACGCGGTGCAATGTTACACGGCGAGCATTCATTCCGTAACATTACACAGGTAAATTTGCTGCGTGCGTACTGACTGACATGAATTCTTGTTGTGTAATTATTAAGCCAGCTACATACGCACAGTTCTAATAGTTTTAGTTGAACAATTTGACTGCAGTTTATATTAAACGTCTGTAGCGGGCTTTATATTACAACACATATAATTAGTCAGTCAACACCCTTATAAAACAATTGTGTTCTAATTAGTGCATATAATTATTGCGTATTATCGCATTGTATATTAAAACGTACCACCTTTAAAATATTAAAATATTACCTTTGGTGTGATAATCGATTATTAAATGTTTAATGAACTGTCTGTGTATATATTGAATGTGAAAATGTATATGTTAAATGAATCTCATATAGTTAAGAGAATGTAATTAACGTAGCCAAAGGCGATATAACTATGTCCTAGGAAGGTGCTGTCTCGTGTTTGTAATCTGAATGTTTAAAGCTTTAAAACTAGAAAAAAACAAAAACCGAATTTCTTAAATGATCTTTCGAGGTGTCTACGAGGTTCTATAAAAGTATCGTGAAGTTTTGTAACGTACATAGGTGCTTGATATATAAGGTATTTACTTATAGAATTTAAATATGTACTTTTATCCACGGACAGTTGTACCTAGCTCAATATTATAGCTAATATGGGTCCCTAGTATCTATGTATCAATATATAAACTCTTATATACTATAGTTAATCTGATCTGTATTTATTTTATGTACAATTTACTTCTATCGATGCTAACTTTGTAATGTAAATTTAAGCTTTCTATTGAATTATATTGATTTTTTATTTCATAGAAAATTTCTAATTAGACTGATTTTATATAAATTAATGTGCAAGACACGACACTTTGATAACTCGTTGGTATTATTATATATAGGAAATTAAATATTTGGTATCTGTAACTTGCTACTTAATGTGTTCTAAAGTATTTAAATAGCCTACGAAGTACTCTCACGATTCAGGAAACAACGTGCCTATATGTTTAGTCTATACTCATTGTGTTAATATTGTACATTTTAGGTCTATATGTTAGGCACCGGTTTATGTAAAATATCATTCCACAATAAATAGGCTTGTACATTTTTATGCCTTAATGTTGTAATTTTTTTAATAGTTTTTCGGTATTTATACTCTCTACTCTTTATTTGTAAATAAATGTACGTTAGCTGTGTAATTTTATAGTTTTCCACCAGTGTCGAATAAATAACATGTTTTAGTTGTGAAATAAAACTCAATAATACTTAATTTTTTGTTTGATTGGAAACCTGGGGTTAAACTGCAAACACTTGCACCGTAAGACAGGGTATAACGAACCAAAGCGTAATAGTCGTTGAGTATCAGCGCCCTCTAGCACATTTATTGTCAATCTTGACTAATTCATAAACTGTAGTTATCACTGGACGTCATGGCAGTTCAGTACACAACTGCGATGGATGCCTGCCAAGTGATAACTCCAAATTCAAAGGAGTTGGACACCTCATGGCTACAACTTACACTTAGAATGTTATTTGTTTTTGTTATGATAAATATTTTACAGAATTAATGGCTCATGGAACAACTAAATTTGATGGTTTTTTAAGAAATCAAGTGAAAAGAGACCGGTATTCTTAAATTCTCGATAAACAAATGCACTCAGGATCTTAAATCTTAATGTTGGGATAAGTTATAATTAGCCTCTAGGGACGAGACCACTTATGTAGTCTTTTGTGATATGAATATAGAATGCGTTCACAATTTAATAGTGGCATAGCGGCGGGTTAATGAGAAGTAGTGGTATGTGGGGGGCGTTCAGAGCGGCGTGGGCGAAGGTACGAGCGCCGGGCCGACCTGCGTGCCGCCACCGGTTGACAGCTCGGCTGAAATTTTCATGGCCATCGTATTGAGCGGGAGGGCGACCGGCAGTACGCGCAGCCGCGCCCCGTCCCTTGCGCCCCGCACCCCGCGCGCCCTTCCCGGCGCTACGGCCGTCAGTAGCCCGCCGACAACAACAACAACAGCATACGTGTATCTGATTGTTCCGGAGCCGTACGCTCGCACCAGTGCCGGTCGCGTGTTGTGCCTCACCACGTGAGCCTGAATCTTCCTCGCACACACCTGATATGTGAATTTACCCCCCACTCAAATGAGGCGCGATGGGCGCACCCGCAACATGCAACCCTAAGGTGAGTTTTAAACTTATAAATTTCCTTTACAGTTGTAAAGCATTTACGGGTACAGAACATCGATCTCAGTTAAGAATAAGTTCAAAAAAATAAAGAAAAGTATAAATCCAGGTGAGTTTCATTGATAAGTTTATAAGTAATCGAAGGTGTCGCCTAAGATTAAGGTAAACCTATTGTGTTGGCCTATATTTATGATTAGGGTCAGTCGGCTGGTGGGAGCGGCCGAGGTGTACGGCGAAGCTGTACGAGTGCCGCAATCTGATTATGGCACACCTACTGAGCTACGGAAGTTATGTTTCCCTTTAACACTAATACCCGCTTTGACACGTTAACACACAATGTGACAATTACTAATATGTACTAGCAATAACAACGACAACATTCCTTATATGTTCCTTACCAATACGTTTTAAAAGGTCTTCAAAACAGAAGAACGGCAAAGGGTAATCCTGACGCCACATTATCTATGAAACATACATATGATACATCTTAAGTAAATTGGCGCGGTTTGAAACCGTATCTGTCGTCGATATGATAATTGATTAGTAACCTAACCTACCATTTTTTCCCAAACAGACAGACTTCAGTTTGGGGAAATCATGTAGTTTGTATAAGTATAAGGGATGACATACACAGATTGCTCTGTGCAAGCGGCTTCGATACCATCAAGTGGTCTGAGTTTGGCGATTAGTAGTCGCCATACAAAGCGATCACCAGTCGCCGCTGAATAGCTGCCGATCTGTTAGCTGTTTGCATGAACTGTTTGAAACATTCCATGTATGGAAGCCCAGGTGGTGGTTTTTGTTCAAAGTGGGCTGGGCTATCTATTTAGACTGCTACATTAAAGTAAAAGCTTCTCTCATGTCAACAAAATTGTCAAATCTGTATTTCTGTCTACCATACAAGATTGTACATAATTTTTAGTAATGTAAACCGACATGAAATATACAATAAACATCAATGACGTGACAAAGGTTGGCGTGTTATGTTGCAGTCTTAGTAACACGCACTTTGGACTTAATGCAACGTCTCCCCAGAAACTCGTTTGTTATAAGTTTCCATTTTAGGAAGTAGGACTCTGTGGAAATTAGTTAATCGCGCCATCGATGTCGACATGCGGACAAAAAAGCGTCGCCTTCAGGATCCAATTAGATTAATGGGGTGCTGTCGCTGTGATTTCAGCATTTAACGAATGGAACTAGTATTTTACTATTATCTAGACAATGGACTTTTAGGTTAATTATTTTACTGCAGAATCCATGTCAATTTTCAAAACAACGGTAATGAAAATATTTAGAACCCAATTTGTTTAGTTTTGTTGCGTCGAAATAAATAACCAAACTGGAATAAAAGTCGCATTTACACGTTTTATATCTGCATTTATCGCAATAAAGCCTTTTTAAAAGCTTGCAATTTCAGTTCCGAAAATCAGAAACAAATTGAAGTGTCTGTGTACACAACATTTAAAAATCGACAAAAACTGAGGTGAAATGAAAGCTTTGTTTTATAACTTTTGGCAACAGTAGACATATTTTTTACGTATTATCTATTATAATATACATAATTTGTTAAATCAATAAGATCACATTTCGTTAAGGATTAGGAGGAACCTGATTTAATTTTTTTTACTGCAAAATTGTAGAGTTCCATCACAGTACTTATTTAAAGTTTTGTCAACTACCTAAAAGCTTCCTTTCAATTTGCTTTTAACAATAAACATTTATTTTGCATGATTTGTATTCAACTAATTGAAAATATTAAAGTTAAACTCTTTATTAAATCATTGTAGTAATTTGTGCTTGGAACGGAACGGAAACTTATAACTTCTGATTGCCAACATTAATTCTAGAGCTGAACCGTTTCAAGTTCGCTAACGAATGCAATTAGTCTGTTAGCAAATGCAATTAATCTCTGCTCTTCATTTAACGCAGAGTGATGCTGTGTGCTACATTGCTACGTATTACGTTGTACATTTATTACATAAGGTAACTTATGTATTTCTTAACTTGGTACTCATATGATTTAACTTGCATCCTTACAAGTTCTATGCTAAATTCCTATGACTATTGAATGACATTTACAGATAAAAAAAATGTCTATGTGAGTATTATGTCTTGTCTATGTTGTTGTTGTCTACGTTTATAATATTTTTTTTATATATCCACTAATTAATGTTCGGTTAATTGCTGCAGATTGTAATTCGATTATTCCAGACAGCTGTCTGTTAACTTAATATTTAAAAAACCGTTTATGCTAGTACATTATTTTGTGCTGTCTTAACTCAGTCTGCAATTTCTCTGCAATCTTATTCGTTAGCATTTAGAAAAGTTATTATAAAAATAAAGGAGACATTTACTTAAATATTTTTTTAATAAATGAATAAGAAGAAATAAATAGTAAAATATTATAACACTAAGAACATAAAGATTTGAGAAGAGAAGAAATATCTATCTGGATTCAAATTTTAGGTCACTGAATACATTATTAAGACGAACCAAGAACAGTTATTATGAAAATACTAAATGCGAAATAATGCTAATAAAAGCTTACTTACTACAAACTATACTTGAGATAATTAATAAATAAAATATCAGCTTCTTAGCTGCCAAAACTTTTTAGAGGCAGGTTAAGATTATTTTAATATTTAATACTTTGCGAGTATAAAAATAATTTTTGAAGAGTTTAATAGCACTGGCCTGCTTTAAGTGCACTCAACTTTTATATGCTCTTGAACTAAGGCGATGAAAAGAGTCAGTTATTGTGTTTGATTCTTAAGTTGGAATCATAACAATGTTCTCTAGTTACTTATAAAAGTTTTCGAAAAACTAACCTTAAAACATCCTGGTCTTACCGTTTTATAAGTTTTCTTACGGACTACGGGGGCGTGGGTTAGGGTTTAAGTAAATTCATTCGCACTTTTTCTGGAGCCGAAATTGTACGTAAACTTTGTGAAATGTATGTCTCAATAATAAGACGTTACAGACCTTAGCGCTTAAAAGGTAAAAACTTTTCATGTATTGATTTAAATTTTTCTTTTTTGGATAATTTATTAAAACCCCATACAACATTTAATAGAGAGACAAAATCCAAACATCTAAAAGAGATGATAAAAGCTTTTAATAATTTCAATACAACATTGTTAACAATTACATTGTTTCAAATTTTCGTTCAACAAAGCGTTAGTCGCTCTGAGTATCACATTACGGTAACTGTTACTACGTCCCGTTATATTCCTCGAATTAGTTCCCTAATAGGATTGACGTATAATTCCACTGTCGTCTCCAATTCTCTACCTAATTTGGAAACAAGGTAGTAAATTCTTATTTCTGAAATCTGACTTCCAATCTCTCGTACACACCTCAACGTATTATATGAATGAAGAAAAAAGCATAACCCTATCGCAAACTTTTACAGTTTGATGATAAATTCTACTGCCAAAATGTACTCTATCTTTTTGGATGGATGGTTGGTAAAGTTATTAGCCTAATTTTTTTTTTTATATACGATAAGGTGGCAAACGAGCAAGCGGCCACCTAAATCCGCCGAAATGGCGAAGCGACCGCTGCCCATAGACATCCGCAATTGCAGATGCGTAACCTACCCTAAATCGACGGAAGAGGAGACGCACATAAAGAGGATATTTCCCTTTCCTATGCGTCTCCTCCACCGTCACTTTCCCATCCAATCCTTTCCTTATAAGAATAGGGTTGAACGGGAAAGGGACTAAAATTGGGCCTCCGGCACCACACTCATTAGACGAAACGCGGAATTGCTCCGACTTCACGTCTATCTTCTGTGTGGTCGTGGTATTGCACCGGGCGAGCCGACCCATTCGTGCTAAGATGTTAAAGCGGGCTCTATCACTATTAGATGCTGAACGGATCTCGATGGCATTTGGCATAGATGTAAATAGTCTGGAAGTACACATAGGCTTCATCCTTGTTTTCTTTTTTTTATAATTCCACGCTGACGGAGTCGCGGGCGAAAGCTATTATAGTATTATATAAATTTCGGCGGTAATTAAATTTAAATTACGGTCAAATTAAGCTTTTGTTTCAGTATTAGTTAATTATAAGTTGATTTTGTAGATTTTCACAAAGTATAATGTAAATATAAGTTTTCGCTTTTCATGGTTGCAAGACATATAATTTTCTACTTCTTTGTTCGTTAGGTTCCCCTTTTGTTATAAAAGCTACGTTAATGATCTTAAAAGTCGTTTAACACGCAAAGTAGTTTGCCATAGTTTGTGATTTGTTATAATTATAGGTTTAGTTATAAAAGAAAAAGTGGAAAATAACCTTTGGCAAGGTTTCACTTTGCCTTTTATTGGTTGAAATAAAGTTTTACAAGTTATGGTCCTTTTCAAGTCTTTTTCATTGTCTATGAAAGTAACTATGTGACCCGCAAATGGTGAGTAGTTATTTCATTCATAAAGTTTAGGACATGAGTTAAACAGCCAAATCAAGCACAATAATGTTATTCTAAATGACATAATTTGCTATGAATATTCGTCGGAATGCGATCTGCTCGCATAACGACCGGTCCCGACATACCGCACGTGAATCGAATGCAAGATGAAAGCGATGTTGTAGAATGCTTTCAAAAATTTTCAATGTATAAGTTAATAGAAAATGTTTGAAACGTTCTTATTTCATTTCCGAGTTTCAACTCGTTCAAGCATTTTTACGTAATGTAACATTTAATCAAAATATTATCAGATAGTTTCAATATCAAGATATTTACAATTAAATATTCTAGATGTGAGCATCTTGCGGTGAGTAACATTAAACTAAGGTTCATGATTCAATTGCGAGTAAATGTCTTTTAAGTAACTCGCGGAGATAATCTGCTTCGTAATTGAAGAACTTATAGGGCTATAAAACGTTTAATACTTGAGTGTCTGGAGGGTTGCGGGCTTGAAATTACTTACGGACTGCGGGGATCCATGTCTCAATATTTCTTTTGAATGAAAAAGGAGAAAGATGCTCGAGAATAAATAACGGCAAAGTTATCCGACCAATCGTTAATCGAGTGGAAATTGTGTTGCTGTGATCGAACTAATATTTATGAAACCCTTTTCTGTAGTCATAAATTGTCACAATGAAATTTTTCTTTGGATTTATTTTGTTACAATTGTAAATATTAAGTATGCAACAAATCATTTGATTAACTAGAGTGTTTTTATCTTTATTTTTAACTAGAATTATCTTTAATAATGAATATCAACGTATTACATAAAATTATACTATTTAATGTCAATTAAATATTGTATTTATAAACATGATGTTAGTTCAGATATTTCGTGTAATAAAATAACCATCACTCACAATTTCCGAATGCCTTGCCGGAATTATGTTTAATTTAATCCGGTTTATTTTCCTTTATGATCGCTTCGCATGTCAGTATAATCGCGTGTCGGTACGTGGGTACATCCCGCGAATGACACTTCCATACAAAGCGGCCGTTCTGTCGACCTCTTCATTACCTATTCGGCTGGCCAAGGTTACACCGAAAAAAGAAAACGGTGAATTTATTTACTACCCAGCTATATTTGCATGCACTGGGATCGCTTTTATATGTGAACGAGGTTACGTCCCGTAGCAGAAGAACTTTTACACATTGCTTATTAATGTGAATGGTGGTTCTATTTTATATTTAGTCTGTGGTTAGTGTACTTTTGAAATCACAGTATGTTTTCTTGATTTTTTGACCTTTGACGTGTGATTCGAGTATTTCGATAAACTCCTGTGATAGGAACTCTGAACCATTGAAAAGGTATGAAAACGGGTTTACTGGATTTGTCTCTACCTATACGAGTACTACCAAGTGAAAGGCATCTTTATGTGCGTACGTAGATAATAACAGGAACTATGACGAGCTGGGATAGGATTGCCTTAATTTGTGAGACTGCACGTCCCGTAGTGACTGGCGTGGCCCAACTCCGCCCGTGTCCCAATGACCCACTTTCACGGCCTTGAACCCCTACTCCCCTCTGCCTCCGGGCCGTTCCCGTGACGTCATAAAAACCCTTCGCATCGGATTGTCTTTTACTTGTACAGTGCTACTTATTAATGTACCATTATATGACAATGTATTATCAGATTACGAGGAACTTCTTGGATGGTAATTTGAAAATAAAACTTACGTACGAGTACTTAGTTACACTCAAATTGTGGATTAGTATAACATTACTTATAAAGTAATGAGAGTACTTATTTATATAAGCACACTCGTTACCTTGTCTCACTACGCATACACGAAGTAAGTACCTGTCAATAATAATATCAATTTAAATGTTGATACATCACCGGTTCACTGG
>LD699455.1:6705119-6750147 GCA_003118335.3 Papilio memnon
TTACTCCTTATTTTCTCAACCACTGGGGCTACTCTCAAATTTCCTCTAATATACTCATTTCGTATCTTGACTGTAAATTATTTATCATATAATGTCGATGAAAGTGTTTATCTCATTATTTAAAGGGCGGTTGCGCCATAAACTGTATTAACTACCTTCATCTCCTAACTGAAGTTAAAATCGTTAGGGTAAAGTTCCCTTGCCACCGCCACCACGGCGACTATCATTATCAGCAGGTAAATATTTGTTATACCTAACTTGCTGTTATACCTAACCAGCTGGCAGCAGGGTCGTACTTGTTTGTTTTGTGATAGAACACTGTTGGCTCATTAACGTTAAGTTTATAGATAACGTACACCTTCGCCAACAAAACAACAGACTGCGTTTGTATAATACGACGCTCGACAGCTCGATGCAGTGTTTTTTTTTGTTTTTTTAGCTGTTATTAAAACAAAATAACTAAGAATAAAGTTTCAATAGCACATTGATATAATTGTGTTTTGTTTGGGTACCCGAAGCCGTTTGGCACGTACCCTGACTTTTTATGTGCATCCATAAAAACTTTATCAGCGGGTACAAAATAGAGAACAGGATCGCGTTGTATAACATGCACGTAACAATTGTACCGCACGAAGCTGAGAACAATTCCAACAGCGACAAAATGGTTCTCATCATAAAATGTAATGCATAAAAATGGAACAAATAGGGTAATGAATGTGTTATATATGTTGTATTTAGCTTAGATATGAGTCACATGTGATAAAAAGTATACAAAAACTGTCACTCCAGCAACTCAAAATAGATCCGTTTTTTCCTAAATCAATCAATCAGTAAACACACAAAAAATACTACTGCTTGAACATTTTACTGATATCCTATATGCAGAGCGTAATGTGATAAAGGTGATCTAAACAGCTTTTTTCTTTGTATAGGTGCAACTAGCTTAAGGAACAGCACAAACCATTTAAGCGCAACAAATGGCAAGAAGCGGCCGATATCTCCGGAGCAGGTGCTGCGGCTGTTCGGACAGGGCGGCGCGGCGGCGCTCGGAAAGGCACTGCCGCCCTCGCACCCGCCTGCACCGCTGCCTGCGCCACTCCCGGCGCCCTTGCCCGCGCCGCTGCCCGCCCGACGACACTCGCCCGCCAGCAGCCCCAGTAGCACAACACATCATGTAAGTTACCCTTCTACATAGCCAACAATCCTCACCCTTAGCACAACGTAATCTGTAACCCCTACTATGTTGTGCTTTTTCTATTAATGAAAAAGTAAGTGAACAAGCAAGCCTCTGGTTGTGGCAAGAAGAAAGCTTGAAACTTCAGTGTTAATTAGAAAAGTGTAATTCCTATGGTAAATGTGCAGAATAAACCGGCAAAGAAGGTATGTGTGGAATGTATGTAGCCAGGTCAACCTATCTTCTCACATTTTCCAATAAAAGTGGCTTGAATTTTTAAAACTTCTCTCTATGGGAAAATGCAATATTCCCGAGGGACAGGTCTCGAGCGCGTTAAGTATTCGAGTAGCACGTGTCCCGCCCCATCCCGACGTGTTTTGTCCCATCCTGTCCGCTCCACAACGTGTTCAGGTGGAGCGGAGCCATTCATTGGCACGTTTTCAATCTAATAGAAATTGAAATTCTTTATATTTTTATCACGAATACAATCGTATCTGTGCTGAATGGAGATAGAATATTTTTTTATTAACTTGGAATTGTTTTCTAAGTCTTAAAGAAAATCATAATATTTTTAGTAATTCGGCCTTAAATTCCACTAGATAAATTGTTATTTTTAGGAACTAAAAACTCTGATTAACAAATTTCAAACATCCATTTTCTTCGACACAAAACATGAATGATTTACATGAAAGCGATTAAAACATTGTAGTGTAACGTATGAATTGTAATGCAAGTCCGTCGGGGCTGTTGCTCTGTAAATAATTCCAGGGTGGGGCGACTTGAGTCGATATCACTACGTTATTCATGACCGCTGCGGTAAGCGTTTACTGACGGACACCAGCCCAGCCCAGCCTACGTGGACTAAGATTTTGCAAATTTTTGCCTTAAATATTGACATAATAAATTCTACCATCCATTTTACCATCAGTATTAAAAGACGTTATCTATACTTACATTTAATTTGTCATATCTATAAATGTTACTTAAGGAAATAAAATTTTACTCAATGATTCACGATAGCATGTGAACGTTTGTTATGAAATGTCAGTCGTCGTTTGGTCACGGAACGGAAAACCGCACGTAGAACTATTTACCTAAAAATATAAGTTTATAAACAACTTAATTAGTTTAACTTTTGATTATAAATTAGTATTTATCACAGTGAGTTTTTTTGTGATTACACATGACGTTGGTCTAAAAAATAATATCGTAACGTGGAAATTTTAGTTTTCTTATAAAAACCTTACTTCACCTTCGTGTATTTCCCACGGTGCCCACGAAACAGGCTATTTTACGACCTCCGGTTTTTTCATTTAGGAACGTCGCAGTTGTGCGAAAATCAATAAATTTACTTTGCTCGTAAAGAAAAACCCATATATAAGTTTTTAATAAAATAAACATGCTTTAACAGCTACGTGCGGTATGTTTTCACGTGTTCAATTGTGTGGGAAATTGTGTTCTGTTTTGGTGGCAAATTGGATTCCGCTCAGAAATATGAGGTTTGTTTCTATGAGTTTCATAAAAAAACAAAAGAATTTGAAATAAATAACAAGAACTTTGTATAAGGAATTTCAATACAAAGTTGATACAGACAACGTAATCATAACATGCATAATCTACGTCTTTTAAAGTTTTTTTTTTTACAAAGTATGTAGCATTTGTCCTCATTTCGCTTTGTTCAATGTACCGTATAACGATATGAGCAGACAAAAGCGTAGCTTGTGTATCAGAAAGACATTTCACTGCACGACTTTATCAAGTTTAGACATTTCTTTATACTACCAGTAACTTTTACAACAATTTCATGTTCTTTTTACGTAAAAATCAAATAATTACAAAATTAAGATGTGTATGTATATTGAAAAAAAAGTATTAACTCGAAACAAAAGAAAAATAATGAATCTGGAAGTTTAAGTTGCGAAAAGAATCTGTAGTATAAAATACATAATAGGTGTACACGCTTCACTTGGCTTCCTATGTTTGTAATTCAAAAACTTTATTTAATAATAAAACAATATGTTACCAATCTCCGAACCCTTGGCAATATACAAACACACACAGGACGTATAAAGTACTTCATTCTCGCCTATCAAACAAATGAAAGCTTTTGTTCGAAACAGAAAGTTTTTATTCAAACAAATGGTGGTTTAACATGAAAAGAAAAGTTTTTTACTTTCCTGGTAGCTCTTGGTATTGGGAGTGTTTTGTTTTTAATGACAATACCCGTAAAGTTATATTAATGTCTTGTTTGTTTCAAAATGCGTTACAGAAACCTCCAATCTTTTTTGTGTAAAATATTTTTCATGCAAGAATTCTACACTATAGTACTATTTAAGTAGGCACTCAACGACTCTGAGTATAGAAATAAGTATTATTTAGGCGATATACCGTGGTGGGGAGCGGGAGAGGCCGTACTCGTCGGGCGGCGCGGCGCCGGCGCTGGCCGAGCCCGCAACGCGCACCGTCACCATGAGCCGTGATCCCGCAGACTCACACGGCTTCGGCATTTGCGTCAAGGGCGGTAAGGAAGCAGGTCAGTTAGTTAGCATTTCTGTTGCAAGCTGCTCACTTGAAAGCATTATAATCGCTTCTTTTACGCCGTTCAAATCCTGATACTTCTCTGATGTCGGGAAAAATTTGTTTAATTCGCAACGTGTTTGCTTGCTGCCTGTTATTCGAATTTATTTTTTAATTAACGGCTAATGCTTTAAAGCGCTTTTTTTTGGAAATACCTCTTGACTTAAACTGGGTGAAAAGAATAAGACTACAAAGTAATTTACCACTGTGGAAACTGCTTATGATGATGATACTAGAACTGTAGATTAGATGATCTGTGAAATATTAAAATCTACGGTTTTCTAAACTTTTATTTAATTCAAGTCGTTAAAGTTTTTATGAAACATCATCATCTTCCTCATTATCCTACTCCCGTAGTCAAGTTTTTATGAAATAAATTATTATTATTGGTTATTTCGTGAGGCAAACCCAAGGCAAACAACACGGAGGGCAATCGATTTCGAGCTCAAATGGAGTTATATAAATAGAACGAGGAGTCAAACAAAGACATCTAATCAATGAATTTTGCTCTTCAACAAACACGATTAATTCATTCTCTTCATTTATTTTCCATTTGATTTATTATGATGGATTTGATAACATCATTGTACTATTTATAAGATGAATTAAGTACTTACAATGAATGTCTAATTTATGTATAGTAAAATTTTGTCTCCGTCATTAAAGACAATGGGTCTTTAATGACGTTTAGTAAGGGTTTAATTGGTAAAGGATAGTTACAGTACTATTAGTGCTCTAGACATCTTTAATACCTCAAATAAGTTGTAATTTTTATCTCATATTGTTAAATAATATGTGTTTGATTCCTCAATACTCTTCTGTACTTCATGTGAAGTAACTCTATTTGTTCAGGGGTGGGTGTGTACATATCCCGCGTGGAGGAAGGCTCGGTGGCGGAGCGCGCGGGCCTGCGCCCCGGGGACTCCATCCTGCAGGTCAACGGCACACCCTTCTCAGGCATCTCCCACGAGGATGCCCTAAAGGTAACATCATGCTACGTTATACGTTACATCATGTTACATCACACCGCGTAACGTCGTTCAGTACGTACCTTTTCGGTAACTATGACATTGTTTATTGTACTTTGTCAATCTTACTTCTTACCATCTTACTAATATTGCAAATGGGAAAGTTTGCATGGATGGATGTTTGTTAGAGTTTATAGCCTAAACGGCTGACCGGATCTGAATGAAATTAGCCATAGATGTAGAGGATAGTCTGGAAGAACACATAGGCTACTTAGTTTTGTTTTTTACAATTCCAAGCGGACGGAGTCGCGGGCGAAAGCTAGTTTAATTATATTTGTTCATAAATCATTAAAGCTCGAAGGCTTTTCAATGCACGCTATTTCACATACGAGCTCCATTAAAATTGACTGACATACCGACAGTCTGTTTCCTTTAGCCCGCGTATTTGCGGTAACAATGAATATGCGAGTTTTCAAAGCATGTTCGAGTTATATTTACGTTACACATTTTTGTTTTTCATTTTACTTTGTTCAATAAATAGGAATGAAGAAGACTACTTAATAGAGTACTTAGCGAGGTTACTTATGATAATGTTAAAGTTTTGTTTGTATGGTTATGGCAAGATTTTTTATAAGTTCGCTTTAAAATGAACAAAAACAAACACCGTTTACGAAAACACTGCATATATTCAAAATAATATAGTGCTGATTATTATTAAACTTGTTCATTGCTTTGAATATTTTTAAAACGATTCCATTTGTTGCTTAAAATATATCCTCTAGAATTTCCTTTGTAAAGAATAATATAAAGTAATTTTACGTTAAAATTCATTTCATTTTCCTTATTGTTACCAGAAAGGTTCTCTTGGTACTTCATTTAAATATTCCATTCCGTTGCGTTGTTTGTTCAATCAAGATATTGAAGCTGGTCAACCCAAAGGCTTTAAAAAGTACTTTAAACTTTTAAACCGCACAATTAAATAAGGCAACCAAGTTCAGTCTACAATTAGACAACGTTGTTCTTTTTCTGGATACGGGTTAAAAATGTAATATGCAAATTTTTGTACTTTTTTCTCTGCGGTATTATCGGATAAGGCGGAGGCGTGTCGCTTAGGGAAGGGCCGTGACGACCACATTGAGATATGAATGTCACTATAATACGCCCAAAACGCTTTATAATATGATAAGCTTGACTGCTTCAGTTAAACTCCCCATTCGTGGTCGTTTTCCACAAAAATAGTTATTTTGTAAATATAATCAAGGGAAAATTTCTTTACTGTAAGTTTAGATCTGTAGAGTTTGTGTTTGTGTCTGTGTTATACTGTCAACGAAGTTTACAGAATAATGTTGCCAATGTGTGAAGCGTCTAGAGACAGAGATGTCAATAGGTGTCAAGTCGACACCTAGTCCTGATGACACTCCACGCGAGTCATTCGGGTCAGGTCAAATTTAACATGATTGTGCGCTATTTCACTTTGTCATATTGTGTTTTGTACTTCATTGGTTTCAAAATCAGGTCAAAAGATAGCTAATTAATGTAGTAATTTGATTAGGCATTCTGTTTTTTAGAATCAATGTTCCTAATTAGGAACAATTGTATCACGGAATCAGTTGTCATGTCATGTAACTGAAAAACTTTTTCTTTCAATATACTGGACGTTATTCTCGTCATCGTTCAGTTATATAACTCTTTGATAATGCGCTAGTGCCGACAATAGACGTATTCGTTCTATCACTCACTGTACTGAATGGACTTTGAATATGGAACTGCCGGGTTATGGTTGGAATTCTATTATAGCTCGGTTTTCGAGTTGGTTAGCAAGAGTTCAAAACTGATTGAATTTTAGTTCGACAGAAGAAATAATAATCGATCATCACAAAACTTACTAATTCTTGTACTTACTTAAATTAATTCCTAAAACTAAATGTAAATACTCAACAACTTACAAGAGAGATGGCTCGCGTGCGAAATCCAACTTCCATTGTGAAACACTTTTATTTCTACAATTCAAAGGAGCGACGTGAGAACGACATTTTCTATTTCCGTCCTCACGGTGACCTTTGCACGGGCACAATCAAATTGTTCTGTAACAGGTAAACCAGAATTGCGAGCTTGAAATGCATTTCGACTGACGTAAATATATTTAGTGGTTACCCGAAGTGCTCGGTCGCATTATTGCGGATGTAATACAGTTAAAGCTTCGATAAAGGCGTCCGTTTCGTGTTTCAACTTGTTAGCGGAATTAATGATAATAGAGTTTCTAGAGAGATTAAGCTTTCGTTAGTATTATCGATAGTATGAGTACTTTTATATTCTTCGAAGTAAATAATAAGGAAATATCACGAGGTACTCTCGACTTAATCTGGAATTTCATACGAAGTATGATTAAAACATTTCATTTGCTTGAAGTTAAGAATGAATCGTACGTCGAATAACACCATTTAAGACATCTTTGTAATACAATTTTCTGTAACTAGTTATTTATTTCAAAATAAAGCAGTGTTTGTTCGAGTTAATTAAGGACGCAAGATGTACATTTCAAATATGTATATTACATGCAGTGTTCATCAAAAGAATCAGTTATTTGCATTATGTAATAGCCTCGGGCGGCCGCGACACGACTCCTGAATATTCAATAGCTGCGGGAGAAGAGCTTTTATCATGCAAACATTTTATTACGTAAATTGAACAGCAAAGACAAGCTGACACGAGGATAGCAAACGATATTTATACAACACGCAATCACGTTTTGTCATAGAAACGTTAATTCATTTAAATTGAGGTCAAAAATAAGTCTTTTAAGTGAACAATAATGGAAGTTTATTTCAAAATATTTTACAAGACATCCCTTATAAAACCGGTCACTACTATTATACATATAGTCATCTTTAGACCCTATCTTTCTCTTGAAAACAGAGATTCCAATAAATGTTTCTTCCGGTCAGTGAAAACTCATGGTATCGTGTTGTGTAGATGCTGAAGTCGTGCCGTCAGCTGACGATGACCGTGCGCACGGCGGGCGCGCTAGTGGGCCGCGCCTCCTGCTCCTGGATGGACCGCTACGGGCGACCCGCCTCGCCGCCGCCGCAGCGCCCTCTGCGCTCCGCCAGCAAGGACCGCTCTATTCGCAGGGTACAGCCTAATCATAACAAAATTCCAGCTTTTAATACCTATGATCTAATGGTAAATTGCAGGCTGTAACATAAAATGATGATGATTAAAATGTGTAGGTATTTTTATATTTTACACAGTAAATGGTATGTACGTGTGTACTGTTTTATAATGTTGCATTGTATAGAAGCAATGGCCTATATGTAAATTCGCGTTATAACAGCTGTGAATAGGATTACCCAGTTCGTACGACCCACATCTCTATGAGCTTAGTATTAGATTGTGCTGCGCTGCACACCAAACTAAACTATGTTATCGTTTATTTATATAAAATAACATTAAATAAGCCGTTTACAATTCAGAATAAGTTCTAATTTATTGTACCTAATAATTAGGAAGTCATCTTTCACTTAACTATTGGTAATTACAAGTCTCGTAATTCGCGAGTCATAAAATCTTGAATGCACAATTTGACCGCCCTAAAATGGGGGAGTTAGAATAGCGTAACGCGATGGTATGCAAATCGTTGTCCATTGGCCATTAAACGACAACCGTTAGCGGTTGTAATCGCTACCCTCATGTTGGTCATCGATCCGACGACGTCACCAGGACACCTCGACTTATAAGAGATCTTTCACATTATAACTCATAATAGTTTTTCAATTCATGCTCGTTAGGTAATTTTGTCTGTATTTTTGTTTCGTAAATCAGGTGGACTTGTGCATAGAACCAGGTCAGTCGTTGGGGCTGATGATCAGGGGCGGCCTGGAGTACAACCTGGGCATTTACATCACGGGCGTCGACAAGGACTCCGTCGCTGATAGAGCCGGCCTCATGGTAATTTAAATTTTTACCACTTTTTCCTCGGAAAGCCTTTTAAAATAATGAAATGTTTCAAGAAAATGTAAAATGTAGATTCTTTTAGATAAATTTTGGAAAATTATTAATTGACTAGGGCAAGAAATTCAAGGAGGAACACGTAGTTTAAACAATTGGCAACGTAATTCATAAGTAATGAAATTCCGAGTACGCTAGTTACGGCGGGTGAAATGTAAATTCTAGAAATTAATGTCTGTTCCTGCAAGCCGCGGCAACTTGAGGGAGCGCCTCGAGTCATTTGCAAGTTGAAATTACCTCCCAAGTTTAACGGCATTGAGATATTTCTTCCTAGTAATGGAAAACACTAGAAAGCTTTACTGTAAGCTGACGTTCGTATTTTGATTAAAAATTCGTACAGCGGTAGTTTGTCAAATGTATAGTAGTTTCGTATATATTAAATTTTTATGAAGTGTTTCACAATTTCATTTAATTTCTGAAACTAAAACATGTAGTTAAAACTAATTTACAACGCGGAACAGATAATAAGTCATGTAAGTAACGAGAAAGCAGACGGAGTTAGAGTCGTTTTTCATTTCCCCGCTACGTGCAAGGTTTGTTTGTGTTTGTGTTACGGACTATTTATCATTCGGACCGTCTCGCCTCTTACCTGAATTTTTTCGTGTAAATTTTCGTTCTTCTGACATATTGTTATTTGTTAAATATAAAAATGAACAAGACTACTTTAATTGATCCTAAATCTTTAGGAATTAATTGGTATGAAAGTTACTTCTATACGTATCGAGATAATGAAAGACAGTAACTGCAATAGTTTTATTGTACTTTCTTTTCTTATCTCTAAATTAGTAGCATTAACTATTGATGAGTAGACTGTGTGATAATGTACCTAATGTGAGTTTACCCGCTGTATAGGTGGGGGATCAGATCCTGGAGGTGAACGGGCAGTCGTTCGTGGAGGTGACGCACGACGAGGCGGTGGCGCAGCTCAAGTACCACAAGCGCATGTCTCTGCTGGTGCGCGACGTGGGCAAGGTGCCGCACGCCTGCACCGCCTACGGGGAACGGGATGCCGCGCCAAGGTTCTTGTTACATATTACTTAATATATTTCTATCATAAGAATCTGATCATACAGAGAACAATTATTTAGAAAGTGAGCCGTTCATTCGTTGCTAAAATTCTACACCTCTGCCAAATAAAATCGAAAAAACCAGACGTTAAAAACGAGTTTTTGGAGCTTTCTAGCTGAAAGATAAAATGGCACTAGTCTTAAGGCACAATCAACTTCACGTTGGTATGCTGTAAATTGGTAGTTCCTATAAGATACGACGACCACAGAGGCTTGTGCCTATCCTAATTTACGGGTGACAGTACATAGACAGCATGAAGTTGTAACAAGAACAATGTGTATCAGAATAAGTGGGTGGGGCAAGCGGCGCGGCGCGGCGGCGGTGGCGGTGGAGCAGAAGGCGCGCTCGCTGCTGCCGGCCAGCGACCTGCCCGCACTCGCCTACTACATGGAGGAATACGCGGCGCGCCGCCTCACGCCCGACGCCTTCCTCACCGTGCTGCGTGACCTACTCGACACGCCGCAGAAGGTAAGAAAGCCTTATTTATGGTTTGGGACATAAAGCGCTGATGATGATGACACAACACGCTGTTAAAGATCATAATGTACCAATTCCATTAATTAATAGATTTACTTTTATTTAATAGATTCCATTAATTAATAGATTACTCAATACGTAAATTTTTCGGGAGCAGTGCTATAACATTTTTCCTAAATAAATTTCATAAAATCACTAGTGATTTAAAAGATGGTTTTATTTTATATATTACACAATGTTTCTATATGCAAAGAATCTCTTATCTTTACATTAAAAGTAATCTGTAAGGTTTGTCTAAAAAAAGCTTCGTTTACGGTCAATGTAAGCCGTCCCGCGTTGCTTACGACCTAATAAATCTCATTGACTCCTGAACGCGTTGAAGCATCTTACATTTCTTTTTATTACAATGAAATAAATTACCTGATCATCGTTTTACCCCTTTTTTAATAAAATAAAATTAATATTGATTGTACTTCATGTAAAAAATATCCTTTCGTGAGCTTCTGTGTCTAATGTATCTTACAATTTTTCTGTACAAATATAAAGACAATTTAATTAAAATTATAAATATAATTTATCAGTACACTCTACTGACTGAGATCCGGGAGTTCCTGGTGCCGGAGGATCGGCCGCGGTTCGACGAGCTCGTTTACAGACGCGGCGACGAGGCCACTGAACATCATATAAAGGTATCGCACTAATTTACTATCACTTGGTACTTCTTCTGCTTGATGCGCCGGGTATACAACTATCGTATTTTAATAAGAAAATATTGTGACTAATTGTTCAAAAAGATTTGACATTAGCAACGCAAAGAATAAATCCAAATATAAAATAAATGCTTCGTTGTTGTGAAGGAATGCTCACATAATTTACATTGTTCATTTGCGAAAACTAATATGTCTAGTTTTCCTGTTTAATAAAATAAATAAATAAATAAATAAACTTTCTTATGTTTTATTTAAGTTATAAAAGGATAGTACACACACAAAGTAGATTACCTCGCTACTAAGAAAAACTCGCATAGTTCATTAGACAGATCCCGGCGCCTCGCAACTCGCAATCCGCTTCCAACCGAATGCACTAATTACAATTTTTCGCTCCGTTACGTACGCTCCTGTCTGGAGAAAGGAACTTGTTAGTATATTTGTTCAACATTTCTGAATTAACTAACTAAAGCTGTTATGATGTTAGAAAGTAGCTTTAATCAATCATGTTCATAACAACTTTCGAAGTTAATATTCCAGCAGGCGTATTGTTTGAAGAAATATTCAATAATTCAATGCGTAACTAATAGATATAAATCGTAGGTCGATTTGACCTCTGGGGATGTTATTTTTTGTTATATTATTTTTACTTAGATGTTCATCTTCTCCAACTACCGTCACTTATTGACTTAACATTACTTTAAATCATCTGTAAAGCAAGATCACTCTAAGTGGTGCCGATCTTATCACGTTTTAGAACTTGAACATAATAGTTTTATAGTCGCAATCTCAATTGATCTGAACGTTAATTGCTGGTGCAAAACATCTAATCACGCACCATTACCAAGTTCTCTTTACGAATGTTTGATCTAACGTGGTGTCAATTAAAATTGCGAAAACAAACATCACCATTTAAACTCATAATAAAATGCATTTTCATAATAAATCACAAAGCAATAATAGTGTCGAAGTGCACTGAAGACCCACGTTTCCCTTAGCGCGGCGGCGAGCGTCACATGCTGTCCTCCTCCACAATGCACGAACTTCACGACCCGGTGAGTCAAATGCACGCCGTACTAATGTCATGCATGTCAAACCTTACTCCTCGCTGTTCGTTATTGTGCGCTTGCAGTGTATTCTATGTGTTCAGTGTTGCCAATGCTTTATATTGTGAAGTTTTGTTGTCATATTTAAAAATATTTTTTTGTGTATTGTTTAGTGAAATCGGTTTTATGGTCGAAAAGTACTTTATAGTATCCAAAATTGATACTTAATTATAATATATTTTATGTTGTCAGGGATATTCTAAAATATTACGATTCTATTTGTGTCTTGAGAACTTTATACTAAATAATTGTGAAATTGAAAATGTGTAAAAAGTTTTCAAGATTTAAAAGTTATGTGTCGCGGTCAATACGAACAGATAAATCAAAAATACAGTTTGCATTGTAAGGTCGGGTGAGTAGAGAGGTATTGTTTGTAGGAGGGGCCGGCGGAGGCACCGCTGGTCGTGGACCACCGCTCCCCCTCAGAGGACTCCGGTCTGGGCCTCCCACCACACGACCACGCATACAGGTGACACACTATTTCAACTAACTACTGAAACTTTCATAAAAAAATACATAATTTTTCATAAAAACAAACGAAAGTTGGGCACTAATTATGTAATTAGGTAGTCTCATTTCGGGTTGACGGAAACATTTTTCTCTTGGCGCTTTGATGAGCGCAGCGTAAATATTATACTTCGCTTGATGACTCTTACGAAGCACTAAGTGTAAAAGTACCCTGTAAGTGTGAAACCAAAGGGTGAGATGTTCGCGCTTTGGCCTTCTTACCCTATTTTACATTTTGCAAGGAAAATAATCATAGGTTTTTGCAAGTCCTTTCGTTCTCTTGCGAGCATTTTATTGGCTTATTGCCAACACTTCTAACTTTTATTCAGCGTCGGGCTCGATTGTTTTATTGCTGCGTAAACGTTTGAATCCGCCGTGATCGCCAGTTTACGACATGATCCAGCATCCGTAAGGGTTCTTTTAAATTAACTGCCAGTAAATGCGATTCCCGATCGACGATTAAAAACAACCCAAGTTTCAGCATTATGTAAAAGTAGGTAGTCACTTAAATAATCGTAATTGGTAATTATTTTTAGTCAGGTAGTAACTAACTCTTTTCTTATTCAATTTTCAATAACTAGATACGTACACATATTAATTACACTCTTGAATAAAATTGAAAATGTGTTCGTGTCATAAAATAATTGTCAGAAAATAAGGGAAAACAAAATAAAAGATCGTTATAATATCGCTGCACTAAGATGAGATCTTTGTCTAGAACTGCACGTTATGTTATCATGATAGTGACATTTAGCTTAGCCAGTGATAGTCATCTGGTGTAAGTAGTGTAAATTGTAAAGGCGGCAATATACACAAGTTGAGACTGTGTCCGAGTGATGGTGACAGTGGTGTTGTGTGGGGCAGGAGCGGGCGGCCGTGGCGGGCCGACGCGCCGCCGCACGAAGACGACCTCGACGCACCACACGAGGTGATTTTGCCAGACTTACTCACACTCGACCTCCTTACCCTTCTCCAACACTCTCTATTCTGTACGCCTCTTCTCTGTGCTCTGGGTGTCACTCGAGGAATACTCGCACTTCTATTTTAGACCTCTCTTAGTCATTTAGTATGTAGATTATTAGATAGCTATTAATAGAATCATTTCTAGAATAAATGTTTCAAAGTTATTTAAGGAATACTTGAATTAGTCGTAAGTAGTCTATAGTTCTTCCTCTCTTCTAGTCAGCGAACAAACCTGAGCTGGCGGACAGAGTGGCACCTCGGCACTACCATTTGTTCTGTGTAATTCACGTTCCTTGCATGTACTATGACGGCTAGTGAGTAGATCACAAGTCACACCAATATGGCCGTTATTTCCTGTGTATAATTGTTTTATAGTACAAGGGGTGAAGCTGGCAAAATTAAATCAATTAACGTCTCGTATAATGGACGTAGCAAGGAAAATTGGCTTATGAATCGGCAATAACGGCCAAGAAACGTTTTCCTATAGCTCCAATTTCGATTTTAATATTTTTTCAATTTAAGGAACAACTAAGCTGAAAACTTGAACTATTAAGTAATAAGCTAGATAATGTACTTAGTTACACTTTACCAAAGATTTTTATGTTCACCATCGTGTGTACATTTGAATCTTATCGACTATAAAATGTTTATAGTTAAAACAGTTTGTACAATGACATAGTTGTGTGGGCGTTGATAAAAGCCGTTAAGAATAACATCGATGACGTGATTTAACGTCATTCATTAAGATATCAATTTGGTATAATAATTTAGCCGATGTAGCAACGGCTCGTTGGTCTAGGGGTATGATTCTCGCTTCGGGTGCGAGAGGTCCCGGGTTCAAATCCCGGACGAGCCCAATTTATTTTTTTTACAGATACATTTTTCGTTATATCTTTTCTGTACTTTAGCAAGTATTATTTATTACTTACATTACATAAATATCATTACATATTTACAAAATTTTATAATTGTCATGAAAGTTTATTGGTTGTAAACATCCATAAGGGTTATATTGCATATAACTTAATTTGTACTGCAACTATATTTTGCTCTTTTTAAACTAACTCAACTTTAGTGTAAAATTAAAGCGAAAATAAATTTTACGGTATTTTCTTAACGAAAATATCAAGTTAAGAATGTGACACATTACGGTATTGTCGTCTGTACACACTTTATTAATAGTTGAGAACGTAGCAGTTTAGATCGAGAAATCGCTTCTACGAAAGAACACATAAAGTGATAAATGGTGCAAATTTATATTGCAACAATTCGTGATACCATGACCGTTTCAAATGATTCCTTTTCAGCTTCAACTGAACCATTCGTAGCTTCTCTACGCGACATAACATAAATTATTTTGACGTAGATAATTTGAATTTACTTTAAGATATTCTATTACGTATTTATTTACTTTCTCGTAAAGTCCAGAATAGTATGAACTATATTAATTTACAAACAATGTTATTTGAAGCTTGATTATCAAAGACTAGCTGTTGCTCGCGACTTCGCCCGCGTGAAAATAAAAAATATAGCCTATGTTACTCACAGATAAAATACCTTTCTAACGGTGAAAGAATTTTTAAAATCGGCCCAGTAGTTTTTGAGTTATTGCAATAAATACAAAAATACAAAAATACAAATCTTTCCTCTTTATAATATTAGTATAGATTAATACACGTCAATATGGAGTACAAGAAATTATCTTAGGTTTGAGATGTCCCCGACTTCTTATTCATAAGGCCTTTTGCCTTTTATATCGCGGCGTTTGTCGTCTCTTTTCATTGAGGTTTATGCGAGGATTTAGCCTTGAATACTACTGAATGAATGTTAAATGCTGTTCTCACGATATATGTAGTTTTTAGAGATCAGTCATAAATATAAATACTAAAGGGTGAAAGAATATTTACCACTAGCTGTTACTTGCGACTTCGTCCACCTAAAATAAAAAAAATAACAAAAAATATAGCCTATGTAGTACTCACTAGTAACGTAGCTTTTTAATAGTAAAATAATTTTTGATATCGGCCCAGTAGATTTTGAGTTATTTCAAAACCTCCGAAAATACAAATCTTTACTTTTTATTATATAAATATAGAGTATAGATTTGATTGAATAAATTCTAAGAGTGTAACGCTTCTTACAAACAGAAATCGGTAAAACACATTCTGGAAAGTTGCCGTTTCTACATGTCACAGTTTCCTTATTACGTTGTGTAAGTTAGTTGAACTCCGCAGGGCGCACAAGCCTCCTCTACTTAAGAGGTCCTTGACAACAACCACTGTACTTCCCTTTGGGTGCAATGCAAAAATGAATATACATTTTTCACACCGAAGTACAGAAGAGTTTTCACATAATTACTTACGGACGACTTACTTGTGAGTTATAATAAACGCAATAGATAAGTAGTAAAACTCAAACGGATTTATAATTACTGATATGTCGCAATATAATAAAGTCTTTTTAATTAATTAAAAATGATTAATAAGTTCATAAAATATTTAATTAGTAATTTGTGAACACTTAAACTATGTATATTATTTTTAGCAATTCTATACGACAAGACGATGGGGACATAAACCAGAAAGTGTTAAGAATGAATGTGGATGGCTACAAAGAAAGAGGAAGACCGAAGAAAGTATGGATGGATTGTGTGAAAGAGGATATGCTTAAGAAGAGAGTGGATTCAGATATGACGGCTGATAGAAATGTATGGAAGAGCAGCAGAAACTGTGCCGACCCTCCGTAAAGGATAAGGGCAAGTTGATGATGTTATTTTTAGCAATGGAAGTGTATTAAATATTTTTACTTTATTATTGTCGGGTTTATTAGGTAATTGAAACACATTTTAATTGTTCAACAGAGTCGGACATGTAGCCATTTTGATAAGTCCTAGAGATTAGTGGTCCCTTATTTAAAGGGTAAACGAACTTTCGAGAATCTCCCTTCTTAGCTACAATTTAATTTAGCCCTAAGTACAAAGGACGTGTCCCAAGGGGTTTCAATTTAATTATAATATTACTAAAGAGCATATTACATTAGTTGTTGCTAACTGAATCAATATAGTTATACTAGGCTTATTTTATATTATATTAGTCGTTTATGTTTATAGCAATTTGACATAATAATGATGTTTTGATAGAAATTAGTTTTTTTTAGTCTAAATATTATCGGTTGATTTAAAGATCAGGCATTTAAAAGGCATTTTTTAATTTATATAAAAGCTTGTCGAGTGGGAAAATTGTACTTCAGTAATTGACCTTTGAGAACCCGTGAGAAAATACATCATAAGGTATAATACATGTTAAACTCGAAAGTTTCTGATATGAGGAGAAACAAGGTTATGTATTTTCATAGTACTTCCTGAAATTGTTGGGCGGAACTTAGGCGGGCGTGTACTTGATGGAACTTTGAGTACTCGGTGAAGTTATGTTTCAGTGCCAATGCTTTGCTTAGCTATAGCTTAGTGCGCGGCGAGTCGCGGCGCGTGTAGCACGTATGTTCGGTATGTCGCGTCGTCGTCGTCGTGTCGCTTTTCGCGACTACATGCCAATGGACCTTCGTGCCATGGCCAAGGTATCGTAAATTAATGTTACGATTTTTTTTTAATGTAAACTTTACTCTTTAAAGGTTTTTAGATTAATTTACACAAGTTTTTAAAGTCTTTGCGGTTTGTTTGTAATTATTTTAATATCGTGGCTTCATTGTTATATTCTATTTATCATTTTTACTAAATGTTTAGGTAGATAAAAGTTAATTTATACACTTAGTATATTAGTATTTACGATACTGCGTCCAACAGTCAAAGTTTTGACATTTTCGTGAACTGAAAACGATTGATATGTATGTAAACATCTTAGTTATTAAACACAATTCCGCATATAGCAAAATTTTAACTAATCGTTTCAAGTTGTTTCAACTTTAATTAGCCCCTGACGAATATAATAGCAATTAATTAGTTGGGCGCGATGTATTTGTAATGCTCGCAGGTGCTTTATCGAATAAGTCGTTTCACTTCAATTAGGCATTTGTTATATTAAATGTACAAACTTTGTAAAGAAAATGAAATTCTATATCATCACTGTCCTGTTTAGTCATTGTACTGTTTTCTTTGAAGCTTTCTTTCTATACAATCGGACAATATTGTTTTTTTTTACTAACTTATTTAAATAATACGTCTTTGTTAGTGTTTACTAAATGTCTTACATAACTAGAATAACTGACATCTTGCACGGGAAACGACTTGAAAAAATACACGCATTTGATGGAACTTCTGGAATGTTCTCAAAGAATCTTGACACGATTTCTGGTCTGTAGCTTGTTAATTTTGTTTCAAATACTAACACAGTTCTTAGCTTGCCATCGACATAAGTCTGACTTCAAAGTCCATGTTTACACGATTCAATATTGGAAAAATTGTAGTGAAATGTTTCTATTGTGTAGTTTAAAAAACCCAGAACGAATTAACTTTTCAATTATATACGGGATTTTTGTACCTTTTCCTAAACATACAAACGTATACAAATGTATTTATTGCTACTGTTGGTACTTTTCTAATTAAATTAAAAGCTTCGTACAAATTAAGTGTTGTAACCACGCGAATTTAATATGGGTGTGTACGGGGCCGAAATAGGCTAAATTAATGTGTACAAATATACTTAAGTTATTTAAAAATAGATACTTGTTAGAAAAATGTATAGTTAATATTATAGTCAATAGTAGTAATGTAAAATTTCGTACGGATATCGCGAAAGATAAACGCAGAAATCTTATATATTTTAATTGAAATTAATTTGAATACTAATTTAAAAGAAGCATGATTAGTCAACTGAAAACCACCAAATACAAGGTTGAGGTTCGTTGTAATTATAAGCTTTATATTTTCAATCCAAATCGCGTGACTTAAAATTAATGAACATTAAAAATAAAAAAATAATAGTTTTTAACCAGTTCACCATTTGCACGAACTAGAATTTCTAGAAATTATAACACGCAAGGATAATCTTACAGCAGGTGCTTGCAGGGCCTAACTAGTTGGGTCTTTGTTTTAACTTTTTTTAATTAATACACGCAAATATGTTAAAATCTGATATACCTTCTTGAAAGTAAGCTTAACTTTTTTATTACTATAATTGGCTGTTTAAAATAGCACTTTTGCATTTTCCAAAATTAAGCTTGTTCAATAGTTGATAACCAGATGGTAACTTTGATTAAAAACATATTAAACAAAAAACAAAAAAATGTTCTCAGAAAACAAAATAATATTTTAAAGATGTTCAAATTAGACTAGACACTGAATAAAAGATTTCGGCACATTGCTGAAATATTATTTTCCGCATTTTTGTTAATCCAAATATTGTCGCAGAATATCCTTACTTTATATGTGTTAGTTAAAATATACGTAACAAATATTTAACTATAAGTATTAGCATGTCTTACTTATAACCTAAAATGTGCTAAATACGAAAATAGTTAAATCAATGGAAGCTTCGAGACGGATCAGTCGCATCGCAGTCTCTTCGTGATCTCTGCTTGTGTTGTACCCTTACAGCTATCGTAGTGTAACGATAATGACTTCCTGTGTACTAGGGTTCAGTTACTCTTCAGGAATACGTAATACAAGGTGTTAGAGTACGTGACACGATTCTATTCCTGTTTTGCTTTAAATTTTAATTTTCTTGCCTTGTGACGCCTGCATGATTTGGTGTTGTGTGCTGTACTACGCTGTTTATTGTGCTTTATAAACTAGATACTTAAGTAAACTTATGTTTAAGTTAAGTAATAACTTACTTTGAAGTGTAATTATAAGAATATTTATTGTTTTTCTATTTAAATCTCTCCCCATTTATAGATGCGTCAATTAGTAAATCCATTAACTATTGATATACGATGACTTACTAAAGACCTGAGATATTAAATTTAATTCCTTTGAAATGAACTAAAAGAAATTAATTCATTTTTGGAAATTAATCGATTTTGAATTGACGCATCTATATATAATTTACTTATTCATAATTTACTTGATAGAGAGTTCTTGTGAATGTTTTTCCCTTATTATTGTTATTAACAAAATTCTTAACGTTTATTTTTATTTCTGGTTTAGGAGTACGAAGAGGAGGGACGACGTTCGCGACGGCATTCATCACCGTGTAACTCCAGAGAGGGCAGCACTACCGCCCTGCACACACAACACTACGATGATACTGTGAGTACAGCACTACCAAACTATTTATAAAGTAAGAATAAATGGCGTAGAACAGCAGTCATCTTAAACTTTATAGACACCAATACTTGGTAAGTTAGGAAACAGCGGGATTTGGTTTGCCGATTGGATGTAAGAAAACATAAAAACTTTATAGAGCCTAATTAAGTCAACTGCGTTAGTCAACAATCAATAACTATAAAATAACTATCATTCTAGGAAACTAGTATCCAAGGAGCCTAAATATCCATTTCTTAGCTCACTATACTCGTATAAACTTGGATATTACTAATATCAAAGTCGCTTCAAACGCTGTTTTTTTATTACAATTCCAAAAGACAAAATTGTAAACGTCGATTATAAAATGTAATTAATTAGAAGCTTTCGAGAAACCGACTAGAGAGATAAATTATTCCAAGATGTTTCCACGAATATGGGCATTAATTTTAAGATTCACTTAAGTAAATGAATAAACCAATTGCATCTGTCACCGCACGGAGCATGACAAATGTAAGACAGTTTATAAGACCAAAATACTTGTATAAATACACATTGTCCGTCTTTATCTGTCTCCTCTAAAAATTGAGATAGCATTATGTTTTGTGCGTTTGTTTCGGCAATGGAAACCATCGGTTAGACGTATTCGTTCGTGACTTGAGAACCGTTTGTAATACGTTGAAATGAGGTATAAGAGTGGCTAAGATAGAACATGTTCCAAAGATGCAGGAACTTTTCTCATATCGTATAGTTTGGCGAGATGCCAACGTTTTGACACAATACTCCGTTCGTTTTGTCGTCGCAGCTTCACAAATGTATAAATCAGATAACGTCAGTTGAATTTTATTTAGTTCTTATAGATTTACTCCATCCATTATTTAACTAAAATAAGTTTGGACGTTTTAAATATAACTAATAAAATATTATAGAATTTAGCAAATGATGCGTTACCGTGGCTAAGTCAGTGTTAGATGAAAAAAACAACATTTATTAATTAATAATTTATTTGAAACATTACAGAGATTCAAATTAATTTCTTATATCCTTAATTATTGTCAGTCAGAAATTATTCTAAGTATGTAGTAGTAATATAATTATATTAATACTGTACATGAAGTAACTACGACCTATAGCAATTGTAAGTCAGGACTGTTAACATTTATTGTGAGATAACTTTATTGTCATAATCAAAAAGTTTTACTGTCATTACATAACATTAAACGTTATAATTAAAACAACTTTAATTTAGTATGTAAGTGATATGCTCCGACATAGTAATAAAACGGCCTTAATCGTTTCAAGTTACAACATAGTCTGTTACTTGTATTACGCGTTGTGCATGATTACTTGGAAAAACCTTGTCAGTACTTGAGCGGTTAAGTAATACATATCGTTTAAATAAATAACATTATTTTAACTTGATAAAATCAAGAGTAAATTTATTTTAAGGGAAGCAATGACAGTTATTTGCTTTAGTTGGAAAATTACACGTAACCTTTTCGATCTACAATTTCACGTATAGATTATATCTGGAACAAACTCTGTTTACAAAATTACCATGAAACATTTATCATATATTAAAAACTAAACTATAAAGTATGTTTACGTTGCGTGAACTAAATATCAGATTTTACATTTTTTTCGAGTACTATTGCTATCAGCAGAGTACCGATGAGGATGCCAGGGGTTGATGATGATGATTATGATTGATTGCTATCTGATGGAGTAATATCTTAGCTATTTAGGTCCAATTAGAAATTTATTTGCAATCTGTATTAAAGGCTTCTTGTAAATCATGTGTTTTATGTGGGATCCATCTCATTAAAATCTAACATATGTCTATCTGTCTAATCTCTATGAAGTCATAGTTTTTCCTGGAGCGCTCTCCGTAGTTCTTCGGTAGCTTTTGTAATATCTTTGTTGGTATGCCGTGGCTTGCCGCTGAGGTCGCTGCAGTCGTCTAAATAGTCTTTAGGAGGTTCCGCAGGATATTTGCTGGCGAATTTCGGTCGCGGAATCTTCACGCGTTTGACGTCGTCCAACCAGCTTTCCATTATTTTGTGATAGCGACGCTTCTTGCAAACGTAGGCGTACCTGTAAATATTAAAAAAAAAAATTATTTATCTATGCTCATATTTATTTGAACTTTACCGTTCATGAAACGTTCGAATGTAAAATGGAATAAAACTTTTAAAACGGTTTAATTTAAAAGTTCAATAAAAGCTAGCTCAGTTTAGGCGTAATGCCAAAATTGAATGTTATCTCTGGAACATCAACTTTTACCCATTTATATGGTCACTACCAAACAATTCTATTTAAAGACAAAACAATAACGTCATTTATTCAAGCCATAACTGACAAAGGATTGAGCAACTCAAAGAACAATGTAAGGTTAAGAAAATGTTCACAAAGTTGTTAGAAAATTTGAAACGCGCATTCGACTGTCGTCCATACAATGCCTATGAGTGCCAATGACAAACCACAATCGCAGAAAAACACGTTCGATTGTCTCGCAACACAACAACTGTGTCAGCAATTCTCTATCTGTGACACTAATTAATTATCTTAAGCGCTAACGCAACCGTAGCCTGCTCGCTTGCATAGCGGAATATGATATACGGGCGATCATAATGTCCGTGATCTTTTCTTTTATATAGAAAAGACAATATACACCAATCGCTGTTGTAGTTTCAAGATATAGAAATCCCTTAATAAGGCTTTAATAATAATTCAATATTAAAAATAACGTATCAAATTATAAGTCGGACATCATTATACCATCCTTATAAAGCTATAATCAAACTCTAAAAATAGCATCACAGACTTTCACCGAGGAAAGTGTAACTAAATGTTATACCATTAGTTCCATTAAACACTTTCGATTTTTGCCAATCAGATTACTTTTAGCAATAAGATGCTTACCTCCTTATGTTGTCTAATATATCAAAGATTCTATCCCCACTAGAGTGAGACCATCGGAAATATTACAATTCCGTACGGTTATATAGTAACATTTTCTCAAGACAAACCTTTAGTCATCACTTACTGTGAATCATAGTTAATCTCGCTTGAATTATATTGAAAGTTATGGCAACTTTTATACAACGTAGGTTTTCATTTCGATGGACTATTAAGGACAAATTGCTTTCGATTTCGGCATTTAAATTTTTTTATTCGCTTAATATGCATAGAGTCCAAATCCTACTGTATGTAATTTAGGCGTACACATTTAAAAGATATTTAGGGATCAACTCAACAGATAGAACGTGTATAAATATGAACAACCAAAGCGTATAGCTAAGGAAAACTTAAATTTGTACCCTCGTTGTATAAAATCTGCTTATATTATAACAACTGTACTGACAAGAATATATTTACACTCCTTACAAAATAAAATAGACCTATAAAGTGGTCATGAAAGTGTATTTAAAACAATAAACTGCAGTCTACATAAAAGAGAATGGTATAAAGTTATCGATCGTATCCATACTTGGCCGTCAAATAAAAAAATGTAACAAATCAAATAAAACAACCTTCACAATCCATTAAAAATACATATAGATAACTAATATAAATATAGACAATAAAGAAGAAAAAAATTGTAATGATCACTAATTAAGTCAATACAATTTTTTCTACGACCAATCTTCCGTTCACTTTCGCAATACTATTTCGTCACTATTTCCCAATTCATTCTTTCAAAATACCAAATCACTGTTTAATAGACATCGACTTATAGACATAGTATACGAAAGAATTGCAAATCAAGAAGCGAAAACCCGATCTATAAATGTCAACAAGTTGAATTTGTTTATCTACTAGATGATTATTTTGCTGTTACGTATTAGATTGCAATCTGTGATATTGCTCTCACAAGTCATAACAAACTGCAAATGAAAGATTGTTTGAATTGAAGTACACGTACTTCGATGTGCTTAAACATGACATTTTGGCCTTTTAGTTAGGTGATGTTCTTCATGGTTTTATGCATGTCTATTTCATTGTGTTTCGACGATTGTGCTGTTATTTATATTAATCGTGTGTTTTTTATTAAGAACTAGTTAAATGCTATCTGCAATAACATAATCGCATTAATATTTTATAGTTAAGCAACTCGAAACCCGGACAAATAGAAAGTGCTGAACAAGGGCCATTGTCTCCGCACAAAGACAGAGCCGTTCTATTCGATGTAAATATACTTGTTTTATTTATGTTATGAATGTTAGAACAGGAACTGTTCATTGCATCACACGAATGTGGCTGTTTATTATCTTGTGAGACGGGAAATGTTTATGATATGATATTGAATGTTATATAAATTGCCAACACAATGAATGTAACTCAAACACGAATCCGTTTAGTATGTTAAGTATTTTTTAGGTTTGTGTAAGTTGACTGTTTGTGCGTATGTACTCTATAAATATAACGGTACATTAAAACACTATTTTTGTAGACCTTAATTGATTCTGTCTTGTTGAAAACATTGATTATAACTAAAAACCTTGAATGTAAGCTACCGGAAGAAAAAAGGACAAAATTACATGAGTCACCGGCGACGCACAAAACACAAACAAACGAAGGCAGCGCCAAAGTTGCACAAATAAACTTGCCTTACTTTTATATCTTGCCCATGCCATAAAGAGAAAGTGTGGGCTTTGTCATTGTTGATTTTGTAACGCAATTTTTGTAGCAATATTCGGATGAAAATAACAAAACAAAGATAACGTTAGGATTAAGGTTTATAATAGGTCCTTAATTTTGTATTTACAGTATGAGGACAGTGTCTGGTCATGGCTTTAATGCATAATAAGTTTGCCTTGACATTAAGCGATTCAAAGTACTTGTATCTTTAGCGAACCACGCGTGATATTATGTTACGATACGTTGATAATTCATTGTTCTTTGTTGCTCTCCAGCACTTTGTAATCGTCCAAGTTCTACATAGTAGTAACTTCTAAAAGATATTAAAGAAGACGATTTGAACGACGGCCATTGGAAAATTCTTAAAGTGTGTGCTGCGCGCAATTGACTGTTTCATTTGAATCCGACAAACCGTTGATGCGTAAATTCGTAACGCACGATGCGTTCATTCCTAGTTTCACATTGTTAGTACGTCACGACACCACGTCGATATGTAGAAAGATTTCATGGTGATCAGATTGAACTATACTGGTCATTGAACTATAGGTTAATTCTAAAGAAACATTAGCTAAACACTTAAGTAATTGCATTTAGTTGATGTACTTGTTAATTTTCATTTTACTATTATTGTAAAAGTTTCATCACCGCTCTACATAATAAAAATAAAGGTTCTTTGAATCAGTCTTTTAGCTTCGAATACACAACTCTTTAGGGAAATTCCTGACGCTCTGAAGTCGGGAAAAAAACAAGCACGAGAAATGTCGAAAGATATCTTGCCACAGCCCAAATAATGCACTTCAAATGTATTAGTTTTAGTTCTGCGATGGTATCAAGAGCTTATTTTAACAAAATTATAAACATTTCTTAAAATAATAAAATCTACAAATGCTCTTTTGAATCGACCTCAATAAGGTGAAGAAAAGTGCAAGACCAGAAGTAAACAAGCCATTTACGGCTGTCGTTAAAAATAATTATAAGTATCCAAGCTTTCTAATAATACGTTTCAATCGTAGTCGTTGTAAAATCGATTAAGAAAGAGAAGTGCTTAACATTAACGACAAGAAATATTTTCAATTTCACTTGTGTGTTCACGACACCATTAGTTCTAATGTGGCACACTACACATAAATTAACCCGCCTTACGCACGTGACAACCTGATATGAGTTAATCCAAATTAGTCCTCTCCACGTTAACAATTATATCACTTTCTCTGCTTATCCGTTACATGTTTGTTTGATAAAAAATGGTTCAAATGCGACAAAGTGGGAAAACCCGACCTAACTACACTCTTTTTTTGAACTTTTTTTACAAATCATTTGTCCAAATTTTAAATATGCAGGAATAAAAAAGTTACAATGGACTATTTACAAACACGCCGTGTACAAAAGAGGCAATTGCAAGTTTTTAATTGCAGCACTATCAAAAATTTGGACGAAAAATTTCGCCATGTTGAATACAAAAGTGAAATATTAACACAAAACACTAAAAATAAATGGCGTCTATTATTTTTGATAGCATTCTAACAAATCCAAACTGTTTAGAGTATTGTGTTTTTAACGACAAAAAACGAGAAGATTTAACATCAAATTCACTAACATTATCCTAAGAATTAATAACGAACTTAGAATTGTACAAACGCTAATCAAAATTAACTAAATAATACAAATTAAACCATTTGTCAAGATTAGATCATTTGACCTTTGTCTGCTGACAATCACAATAGGAACGACAATAATTTAATACTAACAATAGCAAATATTTAACTACAACTAATACATGATGTCAACAGGTCACTGTTAAACAACGAGGTGACGCGACGCGAAGCGATCACAATATTGCATACCGTTATCCGACGATAAACAAACGTCCCAGTTGTATCTAGCATAATGACATCCCATGGCACACTCTCTCCAGCACTCGTCAACTGTGATAATGTCTGACAATCACAAATCGGTAACGAGTCAAGAGAAATGGTCGGAGATATAGAAAACATTACAGTTGTAAGAAACAAACTAAGAAGTATTACTGATTTACAAGAAAGTATAAGCATTCAGCTCCGTTAGCCATTAAGAATTTAATAGATGTCGATTTTCGAAATCAACTTTGATCGGCTATTCCCCACGCTAACATGCTTGTCGTTAACAATTTAGTCGTCTATCGGTCTTCTACTAAAATACTCTGTAATGCAAAATTACTGTTACATTAAGTGAGGTATAGATTTAATTATGTATTTAGCAACTGAAGGCTACTTTCAAAGTGGCTTATTATAATTATCTAGTGTTTAGTACACAAGTAATAGAGACGATTAAATATTCGAAAGATATTCATGTGACGGTAAACTGGGTAATCAAAATGACGTGACCGTTTACTGCGATTATCCATTTCCCTCCGTTCACGTTAATTTTTTTGTACTTTATGTAATCTATTTTATATTGCGCACTATCAACTTGTTGAAGTTGAAACGTTTTACGCAAACTGATTAATGTGAAAATTACGAAATTAATCATTGATTATTATCGTAACCATAAACTGTGCTTGCAGAAGTAATCAAATTTAGTATTAATATCAATATGAAGATGATGAGGCAAGAAATTATGACTCCATATTTGGACTTTAATGATTGAGTGACAATATCACGTTTAGATTATCTCTTGAAATTAACGAAATTAGGAAATAACGAAATGTGAAACATTTTGAGTTTGTTGAAAGTAGGGAGTGGGGTGCAGAATTTTCATCTTATGGCATCAAAGTGTAGAGATGTAACCACTTATTATACAAGGAAAACTAGTTTTTTTTAGGATAAGTTGATTGTATAGTTCGGTGAATGGCCGCGTGTTTGGCTAGCGGGACCGTCGTCGGGTTGTCGGCAACTCTCTCACGCCGCTTCGCTAATTGTCAGATAAAAGGTGCTCCTCCAATAGAGTAATGCCACCAAAATTGTAAGCCGATCAGACTTCACAAGAATGATTAGCAGTAGTATTTTAGTAGGAATCTTATTTGAAATGGTAAACCATGTTCAAAGTTGTTAATTTAAGAAACTTGTTTTTCTTTTAATACTGAACACGTTTGCAAATCTAGCTTTATTAAATTAACTGTTAAGAAATACCAGATTGGTTTGGAATAGAATAAAAGGATGATGAATTGCTTGTCATAAACGAAAGCAAAACATCAGTCTGCAATGGCGTAAGAATTCTATTTTACTCTACTAAAGCTTTATTGAATGCCCACCTTAAGGCAATAGAAATTAATCTTACTCGCTTCAGCAGTCAGCAACTCGATGGTAGAGATTTTCCTTTCCTTATTGTCTACTTCGTCTCTACAATTAAAATGTTAGCGCTGTGAAACATGTTTCTGTATTTCATAGCGAATAAGCACCTTGTCGGCACAATAATTGAATTTAGTGTATGGTACGTTGCATCATAATATACTTATCTACCTAGATATCTTTCTCTTGCTGAGTACAATGTCTGATAAATCTGCAGCTTTTTGTTTTTGTATAGAATTTTCCATCAGATATTACTGCGAGAAGAATATTCTATTAAAAATTTTAGAAATCAACAAACAAGACATGTCATCTTTTAATATAGCTTAATACATACTGCCCGGCACTAAACTTAAAGATTGTCACTGCTGAGATTGTGGTTAAATAATAAATACTACGCAACTCGAACCCGATTATCCTCAGTGAGAGAGGATATATTCCAAGTAATCTATTTGAGAAACGTTGAAAGAATAATGAACTCCAAAAACGGTATACCAATATACTTGTATCCAATTTGCAATGAACAAGCAAGATTAATTATGGTAGGAATACAACTAAAATGTACCGTTTCTATCTTCACCGCTATATAAAGGCAACATTATAACAAAAACACATCAAGTCTATTTAAGTACAACCAGTTTGGATAAATATAAAAGCGTGTATAAAAGCTGTCCGTTTTCGCAAAGTGGAGATCATTAGCTAGAGGTCCGATGTAATCTCTTCTTGTTCGTGCGCCTCGCTGACCCTTAGGGTCAGTATTAATCTCCGCGATAAACCGCATTCATGGATCGCTTCAGGTATAGGAGTACGGAGTTCCTTGACATCGGTTTTAGTTATTAAACAAGTTCATATGATTTAGTGAATTTAAGGCAGTCAAAGATCTTGTGTGAAATATTGCAAGTATATTCGGTTTTGTTATCTAGACTAGAAGCCACTGCTTTATTATCATTTGCAATAAATTGAAAACGATAACAATCGCACTATCTGCCGACAATTGTGTAAAATATTGCACTAAGAAATAAATTGCCGCCTCGTTATGAATGTGATTCTGTGATATATTATTGTAGTTAGCTTGAATTAATGACGTTTTCTATTAAAAAGTAACAAAATTGAAACAAAATAGTTTAGCGAGAAAACAAAATCAAAATATTTGAATATCTACCTAATTACCTACATCTTGTAACCAGCAGCTAATGATGATAAACATTTACTAAGATCTTTAGGCTGTCGTTTTAACTTTTAGATTTCCCTAAATCTGTCGACGGCAATTGACTCAATTTATTGATGTAAATTGCTTTTAAGATGACATTTTTTATTTAATTCACATCTAACAAATATCATGTGTTCCACAAAATAAGTAAAGCATACGGTAACATTCAATAACATAAACACAAAAACGGAGACCTCAAAGGTATTGTTTGGACATAAATTGATGTCATCTTGTAGGTTAGGTTAAATTATGTGCTAAGACTTAGTTACTAAATGTTGTACTTACCAGTCAATCTCTCCTGTATGTAACAGTCACTTATTCTTATTTGTAAACAAATGTATGATTGATTTGTAAAGATTAAATGCAACAAACACGTGCGCACTCAATGACTATTGGAGTCAAACTGGCCGCGCGGGAAGCGAGTCAGCGCACAGCATGAGCACTGAGGCGAGTCGAGTAGTATACTGGTCCTTTGCAAATCGAGTTCATCACGATAGTAAATTATACTAAACCAAGGTTTTTTCGAGATCCATGGACTAATTTTATCTGTATGCTACAGCTACTTCAACGTCATATGATTGTATTTAGTTTTCGAAAACGACGGTAAAAAATAATTTAGTTTAAAAAAGAGTGCTTGAGCCACTGTCCTGCATATTGAGGAACTAACTATAGGGGTTTACATGTTTTTAAAAAGCTAAATCCAATTGTTTGTTTAACATACACCGAGTAAACATAGACTTATTACTACTATGGAGAAAGTTGCCGCACGAGTATGCATTCGGTTTGTGGCCTTTTAAGTTTTGCGTGTTTATAAACGGTCGAGTATAGCGACTGCGAAAGCAAGCGTTATATAAACATTTTGCGGACCCCGACAGATGTCAGATTTGCAACTGGCCTAGTATCAATGCCTACGGTTACCGTGGGGTCCATGTAAATGATTTAAATTGTAACTACAGACCATTTCATTTCCTATTACCTTCGGTTACAGGTCATTATCGCTCAATTTCAAACGTTCTCGATTCGGTAAAGACAAGTCGACATAAATGTATGAAACATATCAACTGTTAAATCAAAAATAACGAGTCACGAGAAGGAAATTTCTTAACCAAAGAAAGAGAATGGATATAATATATCAGATACGGTGGTAATAGCCCGAATCCGTTAGTTCCCACGGCCCAATGGACACCTATCGCTGACGACAAACCGGAATCGAACTACATGCACCTAAAGCACATTGGTTTATCAAATTGACACAACGACCTGCGTCTGGGTCAGTTTTTAACTTCACTGTATAAAAACCGTTGTTAGTTTATTGAAATCCCATACGAACCAAATTATTATACTAAGCGAAACTTTCACGTCTGTATTTCCTGTTATAGTTCCTACTGCTATTTTCATATTTGAAATTAAATAGAAGTTTTGTATAAAATATGTCGGAATACGAACAGTCACTGAACTAAATACAAGTTCTAAGAATACAGTGTTAACTAAAGTACTGGATCTTTCCACTTTTATATGTAAATTCTGTAATCTTAAGCTTCAACATAAAAATGTCAAACAATAAAAAGTGTTGAAGTATTAGATAACGTGAACCACTTTACAAAACCGCGTCGCCGAAACTGGACATTGTTCTCTTTACGTAATCGTTGCATGAATCTACTTAAAAAAGGATCATTGTCCGAAAGTGAGAAGTATTGTGTGTCACGGCAGGTAGCGACGCGCCGCGCATGCTCTAACCATAGGATTACTTAGAGACAATCAAAAATCGACTCTCGATTAGACATCATTTTGGAGCAAATTACCCACTGTTAAAACGTCCATACAAAAACTATTTTGTTTTTGTTATTTTCAGAAATAATGAAAGCGATGGATGACAAGATGTTTTTACATAAATGTTTCGTCAGAGACGGCGATAATCACTTGCGACGACAATCGAGAAACATAGACTTGTGTAAACCTGTAGTAAATTTAAATGTATACTTTGTGTGATTTATGACCTTTGTTAACGAATTGTTACTATGAAATATTATTATGGTGTCTACCGCAAACGGCGAAGATAATGCGTAGGTGTGCGGAAGCTTGGAAGTTAAAAGGAGGATCAAAAATAAACTCTCCGATTCAAAGATAGTAGAAGTAAAAAGCGTTATAACTCTTATCACTTGATTGTCCGGGATGCACATTTTCATTTACTTTGTATGTTTATGGTTTTCGGACTTTAAACCCTTTGAAAGCCGGTGTAAAAATCCAACATAAAACAAAGTTAGAGCTAGTCGTGATTTCTTGCATTGCGGAAACTAGGTGATTAATTAGACTCTTTAGAGATATCAGTGAGGCGTGCGGGCGTGCACCGCGGCCGCACCGCGCCGTCTCGGTAAAAGTGAAACCGATATCGTGTCAGGGATCTAGCCATTTATTAGTCGGCCATTTCTTTCCTATCTGATACTTTCGCGGCTAAACTACACGGATAACTATACCTATACGTACGATTTGAAAGTCTATACGAGTATACGCGCTACCAAACTATGTACGCGTTGTGGAAATGTCACGCTATCCTTTATAGTGCCGTGTTAAGATAAATTGATTTTTTTTTCAATTTAAAACATTTATTAACGGTTGTCTTTTGATCAGAATAACTGGAGCAATATTCAATTAACAAGTGAAAGTTTGAAAGATGTTTAAAAATCAGTAATCTAGGTTTGTTGTACCAGACTCTTACTTTTCCAAATATAAACTTCGCCGTACTAGTTGATCAAGCGACAATTTTTTATATCAGGTCCCGTAAAAATTCTTCATTCTAAAAAAAAATGCGAATCGGACTTAAGACTAGTTGTTTCCTCCTACTACCGCTTAGTTAATGAATTGCAGGACAGAATAAAGTTCACGTGCTAATATGTAATTAGGGATTTTTGTGAAGCAAATGCTAAGTTGTTGCAGTGGTTTGTCATGTGTTACGAGCGTAATTCACGAGTACTTTGAACAAAGATGCCGACAACATTCGCTCACTGACGCTCATGTTAATTGTACGTCGTAATCATAACGGAACGATGAATCATATTTTAATGAAGTTATTATGTTATTACACATCTCAATTTTAATGTTAAATTTCAAATATTGTTTTTGGCTCATACCATGACCTTATTATGTTTAGTCTCGGGATCGAGATGATTTTTTATATCTACTTGACTCTTTAAAGGAGGCTAATGTCGCAAATGTATGCTATCAGAGCTCACAATGGAACGGCACTGTGACCTCCTGTAGACTTCTAGTGCTTCGAATAATTTCTAAGGCCATAGTAAATTGAGTTACTTATATTTAAAATTTATAGAAGTCTATAAATTCAGTTAATTAACATGTTTTTTACACTTTATATATTTTGATTTCTTATGTATTTTTTGTTTACGACCACTCTTCGTCTCGCTGTACTTATCCCATATGTGGTTTACGTCTGTACGTAGTTATAATGTTAAAGCAAAAAGCTTGTTCCGTTTCCCAGGGTTGTGATTGTTAGCTCGAGCGTCCGTAGCGGTATATCAAGGGCGGGAGCGTACGATAGTCCAGATTATCTTCTTATTTATAGCGCACTAACAAGACTCAGCGGCCGGACGTTCTCGATCCTGTCGAGAGATTATCGCAACAATTGAAAGGAATAATGATCACAGCACAGATCTTACCGTTTTCATAGTAAAAACACTATATAGACATATTGTTATTTAAGATGTTTCATAGAGAATGAGGATGTAAATGTTTTTGTATACGAGTTTCGCTAGTGGAAATTACGAATTATATTTACTTTTTCACTAACATGTAGCATTATTAGGGAGATTTAGTTACCCAGTTTTCACATATCCAGGTTCGACTATGATAATAATGTTCATCTCTTTTGTTGCATGCTTGCTTTCACCACAATAGGATCAGGTATGTACACAAAGAAATGTATTTAAAATCCATTTTGATTGTGTGAGCGTGATCATGTGAATTCCTTAGCAAATGATTTAAGTATTTTAGTTTAAGTCTATCGTAAGTATCAATAGAATGTTTGACGAATAGCTTTGAGCGCAAAACTAGGAGATTTAGAAAGCTAGCTAGATTGCTACTTCCCATACACATAAATTAAATATAAATAAATTAGAACAATTTGTCATGAAATAATTGAAATAGATTTGGTTAAATTTTGAGATTTATTGGGTGCGAAATAATATTGAAGTTAGTTTCGAAGTGGCTTTCATTGGCGATAATGTAACCTGGGTTAGGAGACAGTGAGTGGTGTAGAGTCTCAGTGGCGCACTGGCGCAGAGGCGCAGAGGCGCAGTTGTTGTGGTGCTGAGTGAGAGTGATGTTTCAGTGCGGCTATCTCGAGGGCCTGCGCTCATCACTCGGTGGCTGGACGCAGAAAGTAAAGTCGTGGTACTGGGGACGACCTCTAGTAAGTGGCCCGGCCTCACGCCGACGGATCGACCGAACTGTCCTAGCACATTGAAAATTATTACTTTTGCACGATGTTTATTTTAACAAAAAACATATGTTTTTACAATTTATTTGAATTGGATATATTACGCTTCGAAGGAAACGATTGCTTGGTGTTTATAGTCTACATTTTACTTATTGTATGTTTTGTCACATCAGTTACGGGCGCACTTTGATTTCCTTTTGTTTTGAACAGCTTAATTATTTTCAAAATTTCTTCTTTCATTTTATTAAGAGGTAGATAGCACAAGTCAAAATTTAGTCGTAACGGTTTACTTCATTAGCCTGTAGAAGTAAAAAATCTCAATTGGATCCAGCTAACATGTTGCATGACGGATTTAGTAAAAATACAATTTCTTTAGATGTAACAATCATAAAATTCATCGCGAGTCGTATCGTCCAATATCCCAGGCAATTCGTAGGACTTTCAAAATTTAGTGCATGTTGACGTAATGGCATTTTTTTAATTAAAAAATTATGTTTTCTTTATTTTTCGTATATTATATATGTATCTTTGTAATATACTGGCGTTACGTTTTCGTTTGTAAAGTTAATTTGCGTCATATTTTTCAGTTATTATTTTATAATAGTACCTGTCCAGTTTGTTCAAAATATTGGGTTAACGACTCTCCATAACATGTTGTACACTTGTATCGAATACCTTTGTACCACGCCACCGAGTGATCGATACGCATGATTCCAGCCTCCAGCCTCCAGCTCACATCTCACTTACAGCTCGTCGACACAATCGACTACAGATCACTTACATGATGTAACCGAAGGCGCAAGGCCGCCGCCGGCGCCGGCCGTGCCCCGTTTGCCCGCCTCGCCCCCGCCCCGCCCCGCCCGACCAGCTACACCCTCCGCAATTGTTCTTAGAGCACTCGATTGTAATCAGTAGAGGCTGAATCAAATCTCGCTGTAATTAGACATGTAGCTATACAAATTAGTATGGATGTGGTACAGTTAGTTATTAGGCCGTAGCAATCGAACAAATCCCATTCCGAGGGTACGGCCGGTATCGGTGAAGCCACATTTTATGTTCGTTTTACAATTTAACACTATTTAATGTAATATGTGTGGTGGGTATTGTGTTTTGATGTGTATTGTGACTGTTGCAGGAGTTGGCCCATAAGTTGTCGCGAAGCTTCGACATGAAGGAAGAGGGCGGCGTGGGGGCGGGGGCGGGGGCGGAGGAGCGCGCGGGCATGCGCCGGCACCAGTCGATGCAGCGCCTGGCGCACGGTGAGACGCAACTCGAGGAGAGCCGCGCGGCGCGCGTGGTGCCCGACCACCACGGCAACCTGCACATCACCGTTAAGAAGACTAAACCGATACTCGGGATCGCGATAGAGGGCGGCGCCAATACAAAACATCCCCTGCCGAGAATAATCAATATACATGTGGGTTTGAAATAAGTAAAACTTTTCAAAAACGTACGCGTAGAGACGTTCATGTTTCGACGGCGAAATTATTCGACTCTAGCTTTTAGACTTTCGTAGTCTCGCCTCTCCCACCGTTGGCGGATTTAGGATACTTAGCTAGTTGCATATTTCTTTTGCGGTTACTCTAGATCCAACAATGATTTTATAGTTTGTTACACATGCCGGCAAATCATGCAAGTATCATTTTGTTAATTTCGATAAAGGCATTTCGGTAATTAGCTTTGTTATAACATTATGATTGTTTAAGTGCGCGTCTAGTTGCGTTTGAATAAGAAGTCGTGTCATACTAATGTACTTCATATTATTTTCTTCCATCAATGTAAAAATCTTTCAGGAGCATGGGGCGGCGTACGAAGCTGGGGGCCTAGAGGTGGGCCAGCTGATCCTGGCGGTGGACGGTCACCGGGTGGAAGGCATGCAACATCAGGACGTGGCCCGTCTTATAGCGGAGTCCTTCGCCCAGAGAGAGAAATCGGTATTTCTCATTTGCATATATGCAATAAAAAAAGAATGAAAGTACCATAATTCAGTAAACGAGGCATAGAACATATATCTAACCTTTTAAAAATAATTATTTACAGGAGATCGAGTTTTTAGTCGTCGAAGCAAAGAAATCCAACCTAGAACCAAAGCCGACAGCTCTAATTTTTCTGGAGGCCTAACATCTACTGTCCCTCCCCGCCAGCGACCCCCCGGCCGCGCTGGGCAGCGCGACGCCGGCGGTCGACCTCACCGCGCACACCACGGAATAGCCAACTCCAACCTGCGCTGCCACATGCTCTTCTAAGCCCGCGCTGCGCACTCTTGTACGAGTCGCCGCTGCTGTGTGACTCTCCTCGGTGAACATCCGGGCGAGCCCTGCCGGCGGCGACCTCGTGAGCGGCGAAAGCGAGAGGCGCTCTACGCGGAAGACTCGAATACGACGTATACCGTTACCAACTTTTCTAACCTGACGTTGCAACGGACTGATATGAGAGAACAAGATGGCGATATAAAGCAGGTATAAATATGGCTACAAAATTAATGGCACGAGGGAGGCAAATAAACTTAATATAAAATACACTGCCCAATTAAATAGAATACGTCAAGAAATTATCGTCCCTATTAAGTATTATTACATCGGGAGTCTTGTGGGTAGTGTCAAAATTTTTGAACATATTTTTCTAGATAGCGATCAAAATTACCTGTAGTCGACGACTGAATTTTGTAAAATTTCCTGCGGTACAATTGTAATCATTCGATAAAAATAACTTTAATCAACGCAATTTTAAAAAAATCGGCGATAGATCAATTGGTAGATTCAATTCCGCACTTAAATATATCTAGAGATGTAAAAAACGGCAACATAGATCTTACTAAGTCTCAGTTTTGACACGAATCGTGCTAATTTGTTAGAGTGGCATTGGTGCTATGGAAATTAACTAGAATGTCGGAAAATTAAAGTTGTCATTATGATAGTAGTCAGTAGGAATCGATTCGAGCTTGTGTCGTCGCGCGGCAAGGTGTCCATGTCACTCCACTCGCAGTCATCCATGTGCCATGAGGGTTGCATCAAGGGAAGGGGAGCTCATCCTAATGTCATCCCAGCTCGTTGTATCGGGGGTAGAAGCGGCCGAGCGGGGCCCTAGCATTGTCGTCATTCGTAGAGCAGAGCTTGCAGCACAAGGCGCGCTCCTAAGCAGGCTACCTTTTAATTAATTTTATTATTTAACATAAATTTTCCAATTTTGTTTTTTATGTATTACATCTTAAAATAAAGTCAAAAGTTTAAATGTAGAAACTAGAGCGTTAGGTAGTTTTTTTTTAATATATTTTATTCGGCAATTACGCCATTAAATAGAAACGAAAAATGATTTTGTATTAATGAATCAGTCAGCTTAGAGAGTAGAAGATCAAAAATGCGCCAACATGTCATTCCATTGGTAGATGAACGGTGAGTTAACGAAATTATGGCGGAGAGGGATTTTAGCCCACTCTCATTTTAACTGTAGTTATAAATAGTATAGTAATGAATGTGTGCAATATAATCGATGTTATGTTAGACGTTAGTCGCTGCGATATCGATATTGCAGTCAATAGACGTGTTCTTCATGTTAGACGAATACTTGTTCATTGTCTGCAATATTGTTTGGCACAAATGTATCTTCAAATTCAATATAAATTATACGATTGTCGCTAAAGCTTACAAATGTTACATACAGCTGTAGATATTGTACACGTTCTCGCAATTGTATTATAAGAGCATATTCAGTATGTTGTATCTATCATGTCTATATTACCATGTATACAATCGCCTACCGTTATGTAAATATACCATGATGTGTCTGTTCTCGTAAGCTGTAAATATCCATTGAATGTATTGTAAAATAGAATTTATACAAAATATTTAATAAAGTTAGTGCCAAACAGCATTTAACACTTTCTCTACTATAATTAAAGCGTGTTGTTACTGAAAAAAGCATCTTATAGCCGTTGAGGTTTCTGTAACTAGTGTGTATACTTGCCACTTCACAGAATGCGCTTCTAATGTTAGGATTTGATACCAATCATTTTCCAATATTAAACAAACTATTAAATACACAATATTTTAGGTATTTGAAGTTTTATACTTTCACTATATACGGTATTTATATTTCCCAATGTCAATTTTAATTTCAGTTAGTTTAATTTAGATATAATTATGTGTTCGATAAAGCGTATTTATTTATTTGAAATGTTTACTAGTTATAATACAAGCAACGGCGGCATCAACTGAAAGCATATTTAATTGGCGCTATATTACGTGTCTTGATTTATAACATACGATTATCCAAATGTTACGTCTGATTTTACGGATTATTTAATTTCATATGAGTGAAATTATCAAAATAACAAAACAATAATCTAGTCATATAGCTAAAAAACGGTGACCTTTTCAAATTTAACACTAATATAGTCCGTAAAATCAGTTATTCTGCCATCAAAATTATTTAGTGTATTATCTTTACTAGTGAGCAGTAACTCGAGATTTTCGTATAAAATAAATTTATTAAATATTTCAAATATAAAAATCTCAAGTACCTGTTTCACTTAGATGTAACTTACTTTAGAAAGGCTGTGCGCTCGCCTAGCCTTATTCGAGTCAATTCTTTTATCTACTTATCACAATTCAAAGCAATTTAGGTATAAAATATGTTTATCGTATTACAAGAATATATTTACCTATTTACGTAAAATGTACAATTACTCAATATTGTCTGGTTGTTTACCAACTGTATCCGACTTTTACTTTAAGGGACTTCAGAATGGTTCTTTGGGCAACATTTCCTAGTGTTTCCGAGCCGTCCATTATTTTTTGCGTTCAGTTCGTCTCTATGCTGAATTCCTGCATATTGTAGTTATCTAATGTACTTGCTATATACGCAATGTGTTGGTAAACAATTCTAAGTACTGTTTGAGTAACCGCAAAGTTGATACTTGGCGCAAGCGTTTCGTTGACGGGATCTATGTTGTAGTATGTTGTTAAGTTTGTCGTTGATGACAAAAATATATTGTTATCTAGATAATTTGTTGTTTTATTTGTTGATAGAGAAAATGTTTTCTTTTTAGCAACCCTACAGAGGAAAGTTAATTTCCACGCAACGGTAATTGTTCGCTTTTGTATTTCGCAGAAAACCCCTGAATGCCTTTAGTACCTTGTTTTATTAACATGTAATTAGAATATTGCTATTTAATTTTACCAGGCGTTACAAATATTTGAAGACGAAACTAATAAAATCCACAGAAGGTATTAAAAGTTTTTGTATGCCGTATATTTTGTCAACCAGTTTGTCGTTAAACTCCGGTTTTTAAAGTTTATCGTTGATTGAATTTTACCGAAATTACCGGACTAATTATGACAATCGTAATATCAAAGCTAACGGTTTGGACATTTTTTCCACAAGTACCAATAATTGTACCGTATTAATTGTGAATCACATAACATTTTTAAAACACGTATCCGATTATATCTTCTTTGGGAGCGCCTAATATTTTTTATTCCATTATCATAACGAGCATATTGTATAAATTATAGAAAGTTCTAGGCACTAAGTATGGGCGTGGAAATATTTTTCTTTTAAACTCATATAAAGATAACATCCAAATATTTCCATAACAACAATTGACGTAGAAATCGTGGAAGAGCTTATCTTTTTAAACAAAAATAAATGTCGAACGATTATGAATGTGTATATTGTTAGTCTAAAAACAATGTGATAAACCCAGTGGCATTTTTCTTGTTTTTTCGATCAAATTGCTAACTTTCTTCTTAGCAACATATTTTCATCATAACTTCTTATCGTCCAATGATACTTAAGTGAAACATTTTAAAGCTACCATCCCCTAGGGAATCGAATGTAAAATTGATATAAAAACTACTTGGAATAAGACCATGTTTATGATAGATGCTCCTACTCTATGCTGATGATGCTCTATGATGGTAACTGGCAACGCGCATGGTACATTCTGTAGAGATTTTTAAATATCCTTAAAAATATTACGAGGTAAATTGTTTTATACCTAAATTATGCATTCTGTATTTTCCATAAGTTGATTTTATCGCTTTGCAGTTTATAGCCTTTCATGATATGTCAAGATGTGCATTAAAATATTAATGGCAAAGGTCGAGAAATGGTTTACATTTAAAAAGAAAAAATAACAACAAAAAAATGATCTACACTGTGATAACAATTGCCTTTTATTTGGTCATTAATTTGAGACAACATAGATACGCCTTTCAATTTAAATCCATAAAAATACGATTACAAATATTGCTATTTCTAGACCATGATAAGATTGAAATACCTTGAAATAATCCTTTGCAGATCTATAATTAAAATGTATTAAAGCGTATCCATTTCTCTTGGTTCAAGGTAAAATCCATAGACTAGATAATAGCGTTGACATAATCTATAAAATGTCTATTTATAAGACGTTCTTTTTAATTGTCCGTACACGAGTCACCGAATTTATTGTTATCTGATAAAATAGTTTCCATTAGTCAGAAGGGAATTACCAACTCAGAATTTTTGAAGCAAAAACCCAATTATCTTAAACAATGAACCATTGAGAAGTGAACAAAAAGAGACAGATTAAACTTAATTTCAAACGTATTTAAAATAATGATTGTTTACGTAAATTAGGTAAACGGCAAAGCCAACTTGCGCTAATTAATTCCGGGGAACTGAATATTACGGTTATGATTATACTGGTGCCGCCACCAAAAAAAAATAGACGTGAGTAATAGCCGTAAAATAATCATACTAACATTATAAACGCGAAAGTTTAGATGGATGGATGATTGTTAGAGTTTGTAGCCTAAACGGCTGAACGGATCTGGATGAAATTTGGTATAGATGTAGCCGATAGTCTTTTTTTTTAATTCCACGCGGACGGAGTCGCGGTCAAAAGCTACTAAGTTATACAAATGTCTCACGAAATAATTCAGTTATGATTATCATAAAAAATGACATTGTGTTAGATTTTCTTCTATAGCTTTTTCTATAAATTCCTTTCATAAGTTAAATAATTACAAGACAACTATTTATTAAGATATTTTTTATTGATGATATAATCACCATCGGGTTAGAAAATACGAGAATTCGACAATAACTGGATGTTTTTTAATTCACCCGATACATAATATTACGCAATGGTTAGGAATTTTATATTATGCCTCAAATTGAGAATAACTTACAATTCGATATTACATAATCTTAAATTAAAAAGTAAACTATATTATTCTTTTAGTATTAAATACACGATCCTAAACCGCTCTGCAGACTTAAGTTACTTAACTTAAGACAAACGTTAGTAGTATTTGAAAAAATGTGTGTCCTGAAAAATAAAATAAAAACAGACTTGTTCACGTTAATGGCTTTGCAAGGCAAACCAGGTTAATCTAGTGAATAATAAATAGCTTTATTGCTGATTGTTAACGCTAAATAGTTTTTTTTTTTCATAAAAGCGATGATTACTAAGTGTAAAAAATTAAGACAAATTGTTAGATTTTTATCATTGTTTTAATTTACTGGCTTTATTTAATGTTTTTGACGGATAAAAGATGGCCGTCTTAACAGTTGACACTTTCTGTTTGGCTTACACTCGAGCTTATATTGATAAGTTTTTGACACACATTCACTTTTGTCATTTGGACAACTAACGTTTTCTAAGACGTATTTTAGATCTGGTGAAAAGTTATTGATCAGGCTGTTACTTCTTGATTAACCTTATTTTTTATTGCCATTTTATTCAAACCAGTTAATCAGCATCTTTCTTGGTATTCATTAGCCGGAATTATCGCGATTTAAACAAGATAGTTTTTTTTTACGTTTACATTTAATTAAAGGTTAACAAAGAAATATAATAAATAAAATGTATTGTAAAATCTAACCGGAATCAAATTAAATTATTCTAAATACACTATTCAGACTTCTAATAGAAGGACCAATATATGTAGTGTAGTATACTAATAACTGTATGAGTTTAAACTTAGTTTAGGGCCTGTCCTACCAAATTGTAAATTGTCTGATAACAATCCAACGCGTAAAATATGTGATGGTATTATCGGATTTTGTTAGCCTATCTGACAGTGACGTCATTTTTAAACTATCCGAGCCTCTATCAGCCAGTGGTGGGACAGGCCCTAAATCTGCCAAATTAGCTGTGGAACCGAGAAATCACTTAGAATTATGTCGAATTCGTCTAAAGAAAAATGCATAAATTGATTAGGCGCTATTGAGTTAATTAGTGGAATGTATAATGCCGACGGTGATCGGTGAGCGAGGAACGATAACAATTAATGTCAAGATAATAAACGATCTTAACTGCGCTTCAATTGTTTTAAAGCACAATTATTTATTGAACGTGAAATAATCTTCATTGATGTGAAGTTAGTTCCGTCTGACGCAATAAACAACTTAGTGTCACCTATGAATTTGTGCATAGGTAACCACAATTTGAATACATTTTAACAAAACTGCTAAAATAGAAATGACAAATATAATGATGTAATATTATACTTCTATTAATAATATCTTTGAATCCGAATTATTACTTTTTTTCTGATTAATTTAAAATCCTATAAGGATTTTTGTACGTATACATATTACCTAAATCTTTAAAACTATTATTATTATTAATCGTAGTCTTTTTTAAACTCGTACTGAGAAAGTCTCAGTCTTTTTATAAGTTTGGTGATCCTAGTCTAGATGTTTGAATGAACCCCCGCAAAGTGTCCGGAGCGCGGCGGGTCGCGATAACACGTAACACGTGCTCAAGTCAGACACGCAGGCAGGTGCCACATACGTTACAATAGCGGACAGTTGCGTCAGTCAACGACTTATTTACATTTGTCCAAATCGCCACTTTATATTAGTAGGCGTGTTAGCAAAATTCTTGAATCTAATTAGCAATCAATTTATTTTATTAGATCATTTACCAAGACACATACTACATGTCTCTTTTTATAAAAGTTTTGGTAAAAGGAAATGCTATGTTTCTTTTAGGTTAGGTTAGGTTTGACAGGTCAGAGACTGCCTATTTTTTTATAACGGGGGCAGGGAACACCGAGGTGATCCCGCAGTAGTTGGTTAATTGAGGTTAAAACCTTGTTTTCTTAATAACTTAAAAACCATACATATACATAGCTTGTTGAATAAGTTTAAACTTAAAACCAATCTCAATATCGATTAGCTTAGCATTAACTTATTAGCAAATTATATTAATACGTTTACATAAATTATTGTTGAAGGTATGTGAATAAAATCACGAATGTTTCATCATTTAGTATGTAAATTATTAAACGTACACGTTTTTCAATAAATTTTTAATTCCACATTACGTGTTTTTCACAAACGATGAGCAGGCAATTTATGCTGGCAGGTTCGGAACAAACGTTAAAAATGTGTCCGCTTGCGTCAGCCAATTCGTTGGGGAAGCCGAGTATGGTATTTTTTATACGTATACTATTATATTATATTAAAACACAGTGTTAGAATAGAATAGAACATATATTTATTGCCACAAAAAAGAAACACAATAAATTATTATTATTCTAAAGTCAAAATAGTATAAAAACTGTGGCAAAAGTTAGCCAGCTCAACGTATGCAGGAGGGACTAGGGTAGTGATAAACGTCTGTATTCGTACAAATTAGTGTTTGAAGGCATTTTTACTTTAATTACCGTTATCAACAAAAAAAAACTTATTTAAAAAGATACAACGAAATATAGCATCAATCATATATATGGGCTACATGAACTTAACCGAATTGAACCAGTTAGAACTCGATAAATGATACATTAACTCATCGATATTATCTTTAATTAATGTGTCACATTAATAAGTCGAATGTAGTCACTTGTACAGCTTTTATAACGGTGGTTAAATATTAGGGTCAAAAAGCATTTTCTCGTATAAAGCAGTTTCCAATATAATTGTTGCCACATCACACTGATATCGTGTAACCTTAACTGGTTATATCAATTTCTACAGCACATGATATAGACATCTTATAACTTTGTAAGGCGTTATCACGTCAACAATGCTACGGCAATACAAAGTCACCTGTGATTTCAGTTAATACAATTGATTATTTTAATAACGGCCTTATCCTTAATCATCCGTTTTAATTAAACAATTGGAAAAAATACCCTTCTATTTCAGTATGTTATTTGAATTATTATTATCAGTAAGGACAGGCGGAAAGTGGATCGTAAGGGTAATGTAATCTTGTGGTACAAAGCAGAAAGCCACCCTAATGAATATTAATTAATCGAATTTACCTTCGAAACTGCCAAGCCGGCTTGAAGAATAGTTATAATCTCAAAACTTTCATAACATGTAGCTTGTAAGGGTAATTGGGTGACATCAGAAGAAAATGAGTACACATTCTAACTACTAATAATTACTACAGATTCAATTTAAATTATTGATTATATTATTTTAACATTAACACATACATATGTACATATTTTCTTTAGAAGTTTTCCAACTATATCGAAGAAGTTCAATGACATAAGCATGCGCAGAAGAAATAATATGTGAGTATATCAAGATAAGGCTCGTTATAAACCGGACGATGCCGACATGTTAGGGTTTTTACAATAAAGTAGAGCCTCGGCATATGTGCTATGATTTAGTTACTGATAACAAAAATAATAATGAAAAAGTCACACGTCGCGATAAAATAGTAGCTATACAAGTATATGTTTAAGAAAAGAACAGAACCACTTTAATTACATATACCGACAAATCTGCAGGCATAAGTATATAGTTCTAATGCCAAGTACACACTAGCCTAGTAAGTTAGTCTAGTAGCAAGTAAATAGTAACTAAAACGTATCTGAACAACAAAAAGTTAGTCGAGTACATTAGCAAATTATCTGAAAATATTTGAACTGCTAAATTCCAAGACGAACGTAAACTAGTTACTTAGGTACTAAATTGAAACATAATATTCACGGGTCGGCAAGTCGATTAAGGTCAAGCATAGACATTCAATCTTCATCGTATCAAATCACAAAGAATATTCAGGATCTTGACGACTTCGGTTAACTACAACGTGTCTAATGTCTATTAAGTTTTGTAGAAGATAAACTATTAAGTTGTGTTAGAAGTTTTAACATCATGTAACTTAATACGTAAGTAACTTATCAACAAATTGAGGCATTTAGCAAAATCTTTTTACTATAGGAACAAAGAAAAAATTTATTCACATTTAAAATTATAACCAGTAAATTTATTAATTTATTAAAATTTCTTGTGTATCTTGTTTTTTATAAAAAGTTATCTGACATCTGAAATTTAGAGGCACGTTGTCACATTCGCCCTTATATGTTGCTTAATATTATTTAAATAAAATTTGCACGTAATAGTGATTGCCTTTTTTCACCAGTACGTTTACATTTAATAAATTTTACTTACTGTGTAAATTGGATTGTTGACGAATATGTGCACTTGAGAAGTCAGGGTACTTCGTTAATTTCATAATTGACATTGGCAAATAGTCTATCCTTCTGTAGTTTTTTAATAAATACTGCTTAATTTATAAAACGACCTGTTAATAAAACGAAACTAATTCATAATTGACGTTAATCGCAACCATCAAAACAAAAAGCTAACGGATTTTCCAATCATGTTTTTCATCTATACTAATATACTCGTAATAAAGCGTAAACACACACTTCTTTGTGGCCTAAGATGTCAGCAATTACAGCATATTTTTGAATAATTC
>LD699455.1:6756135-6793786 GCA_003118335.3 Papilio memnon
GTTATCACACATGTCACATTATAAAGCAATCAATAAATCCGACTATCACTTGTTTAAACGGCTTCCAAAGTATTCGATTGACAATGACTTTAATTATGGCAATATTGATAAACATATTTTTATTCTATCATTATAAATATAATAACACTAACTGTCGCCAGCGCCCCCGTCCGTGCGGATTAAATAAAAAAACAAAACAAAAGTAAAAACCTTGCCTATATGTTCTTCCAGACTATGTTCTACGCCTGTGCGAAGTCAAGACCCGTTGAAACGTTCAGGAGATACCTTCTAACAAACATCCATCCATCTAAACTTTCACATTTATAATATAAGTAAGTAAGATAAAGAGCCATTTATTAAGATACGATGACCAATAGACTGTGATACTGGCGTCCTTGAGTGGGAATTTGCATCGCCAGGTTGGTATAACGACTATAACGTGGTCATCTCAATATGGCATAAAAGACCATAGGACCAATTAAAGAAAACCAACATATTCATCTATCAGTAGAGGCAATATATTGTTATGACAACACAAAGGGTATTAAATTATATTGCTGTTTGACACTCGTAGTTCAATGTATACTGCAGTACAGATAAACAAACTTTTACTTTATTAATCGCAAATATAAACATATGAAAGAAACATGGATAATAGAAATTTGATATGAGTACCTGAATATTGAACAACAAGTCCCTCTGTTAAGAAATCGATTACAAGAAATGTCCGTAATACAAATGTACTAGCCTTTGCCAGCGACTCCGTCCGCGTGGAAAAAAAACAAAAGTAGGTAGCCTATTTATTCTTTGACTATCCTCTACATCTGTGCCTAATTTTATCGAAATCCCTTTAGGCGTTTAGGCTGTAAACTCTAACAAACATCCATCCATCCATCTAAAATTTCGCATTAGTATTAGTAAAGATTTACGTAATAAAAGGTTCCACAACTAATTAAGAATTTTAATAGTGGTAGAGTCTTTAGCTGCATTAAACGGCCGGTCTATTCTGTAGGTCATTTAACACTTGGCGATTTTCGTATGACATTTTTTTAATACATAAAAATACTTACAGCAACTTGTAGTTGGCCGGTGTAGGTTTTGAAGTTTGGTATCTGCAGTATAGAAGAAGCAACAGGAACATTATAATGGCTGTCACCTGCATGTTCCACTCGTGAGGCATACCACACTTAGATACTTTTACTTCTTCCGGACTCACCGTCAACTGTTAAATCAAATTAACCACTAAATTATCGATTACTATTAGACAAAGATAGACGATTATTTTTATAGTTTTCCCTCTCTCGCATACAAATCTCGAAGTATAAATATTTGGTTTTTTTATAATTGATTTTGTAGAAAAACACACTTGTCGATTTTTATGTTTTATTTCTAATATAAATCTTTGTCTCCCGAAATCTTTTTGAAATGCCCAATTTGGACATTTTATTTACTTCTTATTATTTACATATTAAACATTTTTGTAAACGAAACCCTTCAAACTTCAAAGAGTCAAACGAGTTTGAGGAGGGTAATTATAAAATTGCAACCAGCCAGTGTTCAGAACAAGTTATTCAAGTTTCTTTGTTTTTGAATTCGAAATTTAAATAAATTATGCAATTTTAGTTTATGGTTGTAAAAAAAATTACGAAATACAACATTTGGTAGAGTTCAACGCGTTCCTTTGGACCTGCATAATTTTAGCGGGTAAATACAATAGCCACGGAAATTTTTTAATGGTGTAATTATTTTAATTTTTTTTATCTAAATTTCTGGTTTGGTAAAATTGCAATAATATCGCTAAATTTGTACCCACAAAACTTCATGTGAATTGTAACTTTCTTAACAATATAACAAAGTAGGTACTGACCTACAAACACAAACTTGAATCAAAACAGGACTAATTTCTCTTTACATTTTATCACTGCAAGTTCTAATTGATTCAATAAATATGTTCAATTTATTACAAATATTTAAATTAATTAATACTTTATAAGGAAACATATACATTTACTTACAAAACATGGAGAGAAAAGCAAGTACCCGTACATTTAGAAATGGTGAATATAATACATGTTTCTAAAATATACAATTGCCTGCAAGGCCAATGAAAGGAGGCCTATCACCGTTGTTGGGTGATATATGGGTTGAAATTTTAAATTGTTGCCATAGGTTTCTCCTGCCAATAATCTAGCTAGGTCTAGGGGGAGGGGCAGCTACCGTTATTATGGTCTTATTAAAGTAGGTTTTATATTTAATATGGATTTTTCGATTCTCTAGAGGACAACTGCCCCTCCCCTCCTTTCCCTTGACCACGCCCATAAGTCTTGCTGAAACTTTACAATGAATGTAGCTAATAGCATTAACATTTTGTGATGCATATAAGTAAATAGCGAATTTAGGATTTCCCAATGTGAGGACATTTCTGCTTACAAGTAAATATAGTTTTTTATGTTCGAAAAAGAACAGGAAAGGTTAAAGGTTTCAATATTCTTATTGCTAATATAATATCAAAATTAGCATCATAAGAACATAAATTACAAAATATGTTTATTTAAAAAAATATTAATGTACCACTTACCAAATAATATTTAGGATCGGGTCTGTTCCCCCAAGAGAAGGATGGCACCGTGTACTCTACAAATTCAATCTTGTGGCTCTCAGTGGGAACGAAGCTGTGTCGCAGCATGCAGCTGTGGTGCGTGTGGGCACCGAACGCAGCGCGCGGGTGCAAACTCTCCACTAGATACTCTGTCGACTCCTTACTGAGGCAGTGCCAACGCTCCACAAATAGATTGTTCCTCTCTGGCAATGGCGCTGCGTCGGGCTCTGTGCACAAACTGTCAGACTCTCTGTACAACGGGTAGTGCTGAAATTATACATCATGTTAATACGCGATACTGCACATATTGAAGTAACTACAGTTAGAAAGTAAATTTAATTTCATTCACAACATTTATATACTACAATGGAAAATCGTACTTCTTACTAACATCATAAATGCTAAAGTTCAGAAGGATCAAAGAATGTTTGTTAGTAATCGCCAGAATGTCTCAATGGATCGTGATGAAATTTGGCACAGCTGTTAATCATAGTCTGAAAGATCTAGAAGGACGGAGTTGTGTGCAAAAACTAGTATGAACATAGACAATGTATCATTAAGGATACCACTATGAAATGTAGATACAAAAAACAAAATGTTACCTGCATCACGATAGGTTGGCTATACCGTTCAAGTTTAATATGACTTTTGCAAAGCGCAGATCCACTACTGCATTTTAAAATATCTGCAAGATTGAAATGTAAAAAAATCATAATCAGAAGGACATAATGATTCATTATCACAGAATTAATTACTTTACTAGACTTATCTAGATTAAACAACAAGACCAGTGACAATATTGTGAAGATAGCAAATCATCCCATGTGTTGTCTAAGTGTCCTATAAACGTGACACAAAGCGAAAATGTCATGTTATTGTACTATTGCATGTGCTTAAAAAAATATCACTGACCAGCAATTTTATCAATTTCTTCCACAGCTCGAGAACATAATACACAACCATCTCCTTCCATTGCCATAGAGTTAATAAGGACAAAATGATTCCCCCGAAGACTAACTAGTTTGACAGGAGGCGCATCAAGCTGCTTTTCAAATCTACTATGAAGTTGCGGTGTAATGCTTGAACATGAACATGATTAGATATAGAATCATCTAAAAAATATTTTGTATCAAAAAATTTTTTAAAAAAATATATAACTTTTAGTACCAATATAAGAATCGAAAGTAACAATAAATAGCATTACAATATTTTCCATACTGAAGTGATTAATTGTGTACCAGTCTTATAAATTTTATAATAAAAGATTAACAAACAATTGTAAAAATAGAGAATTACATTTTCATGGAACTCTAATTACCTGTAGTGAAATCCAATGTCATGATTGCCAGCCACAAAATACATAGTTGTACCATCGGGGACTTTAAACAAGTTGAAGAATGTCTTTACATTCTCATCAAACTCCTTCTGTGAACACCATTTACCCTCATCAAATAAATCCCCTGTAAACAAATTAATTTCATAAATTTTAAAGAAAAAAAATCAATAGGAAAATATGCATAAATAAGTATATTACCTAAAACAAAAACTATTTCCGGTTGATGTAAAGTCATAGCTGTTTGAAAAGCTCTGTGCATCTGCCGTTCTCTTCTCCATTTATCAAACCAATGACCGTTACGAGAACCGAGTAAATGAGTATCGGCTAGAACCATTGCTTGCACTGGTTTAACTCCATCTATAGCTTTTTTCGTGAGATTCGGCCATCCGCACTTAAAACAAATTTTATATTTGGTCTACAGTACATTTTCTTGGCTATTGGTACGTTTCAAATATATCATTTTAATTCTAAATCAATGTACCTGAATTTGAATAACATAATAAATAATATATTCACAGTAAAAATAAATTAGAAATAAGCCAATAATAAGATAAAGGATTCCTGTGAATGATGTTTTCCGTCCCCAGATTCTTAAAATTAATAACATAATTCTATTAGTGAGGTAAGGAACCAAATAGTACTTATTTATTTTCATAATAACACTTAAAGTTGTTTATATAAATATTCCCTCCCCTCGGTAAAATATTACGATTTGAGATATTGATTGATATAGTGATGGGATTCGAGTTGCTTTTTACTCGAATGACTCGAGTAGTTTTGTGTTTTATCTAAATTGTGTAAGAACATAATAAAAATATTTGGATCTCATGAAAATTCCTTGTTAGAATAAATTAAATTGGATTAGAACTTATTATAATACTATTACATTATAATATTTCAATTCAACTGATGGTTGATATAAGAGGTTTCTTGATTATGTAGACTGGTTTAGTTTAAAGGAAAATTCTATTTTTTATAAATTTTGTTTAGATTTTTTGAGTAGCTTTTGCATTATTGCGAAAATAAATTGTCTATGTAAAATTAATATTGTTTTATTCGTTTTAAAATTTTGGTTACTCGAGTTTTATATTCCGAGTGACTCGAGTCAATAAAAATCACTCGAGTCCATCACTATTTCAGTATGTTGACAGTGACATCTTGATATCAACAAGTTGATTTTTAACTAAAAAATAACACAGCACATGGGCATGGAGCTATCGCACATAACAACAATTTTTATTTAGCCTTAAGATAAAGCTATTTGATTTGTTCTAAATTATTGTGAATTTTGAGACTTTACTTTAAAAAAATATATACAATGCTGCAAGCAAAAGGAAGAGCTCCGTGAAATGAACTATAAACTTCAACAACAGCTGACTGTCACTGTCATTAACATTGACATTTGACAAATAGTTGATTTGTTTTGTATTCGATTTACATTTGATCTTAGTATTTTTGTTTTTAATCCAACGGAATTAAAAAAATACTCATATTTGTAATAGTTGATATATATCTATTAATATGTCGGTGCACTGGAGTTCTGAAGTAATGAAATGGGAGTACAGAGAATTGCAGGCAACCGCTATGTCTGTTGATTACTCGGGTAACAATGTTTTGTTAGCAGGGCGAAGGTGGCTGGCCATTAAACAGATTAACCTAGAAGATGACACACTAGGCGATATAGTTAAAAAGTATCCACGTCATAGTAAATACGATGTAGCCGGGGCGGAATGGTGCCAGAACTACCAAGGGAAAAACCTCTGTGCTATAGCTGTAAACACATTTTATTAACTATGTCAGATTTTTCTCTTTGTCGTAGTATTAAAAATAATAAGTGTAATCTTTCTGTGTTACAGAATAATCAACGAGTTGATGTTTATGAATGGCGTGCAGGCAATGACCTCGCGTGTATAAGTTCTTTACGCGCGCACACTCGTGTCGTCAGCGATACACATTTTCATAGACAAGACCACAATCTTCTTGCAACATGCTCTATAGACACTTTCACACATTTGTGGGATTTAAGAGATGCAAGAAAACCCATAGTATCATTATGTGCTGTTGGTATGTTATAGACATTTTTATTAACAAAATAGTAATTTGTTAAGATATAGCCTTAAATACACTATCATTCATGTTCCTCGGTAATTTATCTCAATTGTTATTTTTTAGTAATTATAAATTGATAATCCATATAAAATGATTTGGTTTATTTCAGCTGGAGCCTCCCAAGTACAATGGAATAAGGTGGCTTCTCACATAGTAGCTACTGCACATGATGGAGATATAAAAATATGGGATTACAGAAAACCTAGTTCTCCAATACATTATATTTCAGCACATTTATGTAAAATCCACGGTGTGGACTGGAGCCCACATCATGAATATCAATTAGTCACTTCAAGTCATGACGGGAGTATAAAATACTTCGATATAAATAATGCTAGAAGACCTGAAAATGTTATAACAACAAACTTTCCAGTATGGAGAGCAATTTACACACCATTCGGAAGTGGCTTGTTGACAATTGGTGTTGGTTGGGGAGGGCTACCTAGAGTAGAACAAGCAGGGGTTATCGGTATCTGGGTAGGAGGCACTTTGACCACCAGATTAGTGGGACATACAGACACTGTCCAAACCATGGTATGGAGACCAAATACATCTCCATCTAACTACCAGTTGATAACATGGGGCAGAGATCAGTCTCTAAGAATATGGACAATGCATCCATCATTGTTAAAAATGTGTTCACATTATTTACCTGATGATGCAGATGGTGAAGAAGATAATAACAGTGACTGTGAGTTTCACAATCTTAATGTTTTGTAATTAAAAATATAAGTTATATATATGTAATGTATTTAAAACTAATATTCACTTTTCTTTCTTCAGTTAGCTATGCATCAACAGTGGGCTCTGTTACTGATCTCTCACAAAATGATAAAGATATACAAATGGTATGTTCATACATATATTATAATTAATGTAGTTTGTTTTTTTTTTCAAAAGATTAAACATTAATTACAGAACAAAATAACACATAAAAACACATCTATTGATGAGGAATTTGAATCAATCAGGGAAATGGCAAACATTGAAGTGACAGACATGAATATTGAAACACGGACCTGCCAGATTCATTCGGAACGCAATGGTTACATCGCTAACTTACAAGTGACCTTCCCCAGGAATGTCACAGAATTGACCATACCAAAGTTCTCATGGCTTTCGGGAACTAATGTTGATAGCGCTACTACGATAAAAGTGTTACAAGCTATCAACAAAACAGCATATCGTAAAAAGAAAGAAGGACACAGGTGTCTGTTGCACTGCTTAAAAACTTTAGCAACATCCATTGATGAGGTAAGTCTTTATAATAGTACTTTGTTATTAATCCAAGTGTCTTAATATTTTATGGACCTTCTCACGTTAAAAAAATATCTTCAAAAATTTAATCCTCCCAAAAATAATTCTATGTTATCATTGACGATAAATTCATTTGGAGATTCAAAGATTTTTTTTATTGTAATCGTAATTTTACTCTTCAAGATACCGGTAAAATCGAACGACGATTCCGACTCGATGAAATCGAGTCAGCGAAGTCAATCGGAGAGCGAGAACGCGGGCGACTCGTGCATCCCTTTCCCACGCACGTGCGGCGCCAAGTGGTGCGGCGTGAGTTCTCTCGCGGTGTTCAATCGGCCCGCCAATGCGCGCCGTCTCTCTCTAAAGCACGAGGCGGGCACGCCGCGCTCCATGTCCTCGCTGTCGCTGGCGCCCGGGCTCTTCGCTGGCTACGGCTCCGTGTCGCCGCACGCCACCACCACGCCCTCGCCCACCAACGCCTCCGGCTTCCCGCAGCTGCATCACAGGCACGCCTCAAATTCTATCACCACCTTCTACTTTCAAGATAGATGGGTGCGTTACCTTGGGTTCACAAATTATGACATAATTTTTTAGTTAGTTATTTAATAGTAATAATAGGAAACGTAATTTTTTTCATTAAAAAGACATGGCCGTAACATCAGCACGAGCATCATCATGCTAAATCGTTTCCGGCCAATCATTTAATACAATACATTTATTTTAGAGTATGATTTAAAAAGTGAACTATTCCCGTATGTTTTAAGAAAGCCCAGAGCCGGCGCGCGGGCAGCATGCGCAGCCGCGGCAGTATATCGGGCTGCTCGTCGCCGCGCGTCGTGCTCTACGCCGCCAACAACCTCTTCCCGCTCAACAGGACGCTGGCTGAAAAATACGTCGTCAACGCAGACGACCCTGTCGGTACTGTATACAACGTGCCCTCCTTTCTGTGATATAGGGATATTCCCAAACATTTTTCTCGTAGAACCCATTGAAAATTGTACTGCTATATTTCATCTTCAATTTGTAAATTCATGCTTGTTTTCCGCCATCATACACTCGCGGTAGGTCTATATAAACGAATATTCGTTGGGAAATTAATAAAATCGATTTCCAGAATAAAAAGTGTGTTGTTTGTAGACATGTGTGAGAGGAACGCCAAAGTGGCGACGGAGGAGGGCGAGGTGGAGCTGGCGCACTCGTGGTGCCTGGCGGCGCTGGCCGCGCGCGCCGCGCGGGCGCTGGACGCCGGCTTGGTCGACCACCTCGCCTCCAGCGAGGAGAGCATGGCTTGGGCCGGACACCCGCTCTGCTGCAACCTCGTGCAGACCTTGTGAGTGTATACACAATCTTTACAAACATTCCCCGAACACCTCCTCAAGAAAGGCATGATTAACGACATTCTCGACTAGTTGCCCATTTATGAATACAAAAAGAAAATGTTTAAAAATATTTTTTTTATAGAATATCTCACTACGCTAAATCATCTGATCTACAAATGGCCGCCATGCTGGCGAGTGCGTTTGCAGTTTTCAGCGATACAACCAGTTCAAGTTCCCAATCATCCATCAGTACATCGAGTTGTGTGAGTTTAATGAAGATAATATATTTATTTAGCATAGTATATGAACAGAATCATAATCGGCTCGTGTTTTGGTTGCGCTTAGGGTAACAGAACGTCGCCGTACAGCACGGTGAACCAGTACAGTGAGATAAGCGCGGACGGGTGGACGCTGCCCATCATCCTGCGCAGCAACTCGTGCTCGGAGGCGGAGAACTTCCACACGGAGTCGCTGTGGCGGTCGGAGCGCGCCGGCCTGCTGGACCACCGCACCGCACACCTCTACAACTGCTTTAAGCGTGCCTACGCGGACGTGCTGCACCGCTGGCAGCTGCTCTACAAGAGAACTGAGGTCATTCATCTTTTGTATTACATTTTTATTGCGTTTATTAAAAATAAATAACTAAATATGTTATTTTTTGCTTTTTAATTAATGCTGTTAAATGAGTTGGGTTAGTTGATTGTGTATAACGCGTAACGCAACACAACGATCAATCGTGTAATGTATGGTTGTCTCCGATCCCACCTGATGTTAATTGGTAATGTTATAAGTGTAAGTGTAGGTGATGAAGCTGGTGGGCGGGGCGGGGGAGCTGGCGGCGTCGCCGGCGGGCCCGGAGGCGGTGTGGGAGTGCGCGTGGTGCGGGCGCGTGTGCCGCGGCGGCGCGTGCGCTGCGTGTCGCCGGCCCGCGCTGCGCTGCGCCGTCTGCGCGCTCGCTGTGCGCGGCCTCGCCGTCGCCTGCGCGCTCTGCGGACACGCAGGGCACGCGCATCATCTACAAACCTGGTGAGCGCACCTCACACCTCACGCTACATACACTTGCAACAACTCTATCTAGACAACCGGTAAATGCGATAATTTGTCATCTGTCCCCCTAGATTATGTGGTTTTAGATTACCAATATCACTAGTGGAATCGACAAAATGTGCCAAAACGCATAAATTCGTGACAAACACATGACTTATCGAAGGTTATTGTCAGTTCTATACATTTTTAACTTTCCAAACAGTGAATGGTTGGTCTCCAGGAGGATATCTCCATTTTCATTTATTTGTGAAAGGTCTACACAACAGCTGTGTCCGCTGGTTTTAAAATTGGCAAAAAAGACTATAGACTAAAAATTATTTTTTTAGGTTCTCTCAACACGACAACTGTCCAACCGGCTGCGGCTGTAAGTGTGTCATCGAAGGCACATCGGTATGGAAAGGTGTTAAATATGCTTAAGTTAAGTAATAAATGTAAATATTATTATCAATACATAATCTAAAGAAAATCTGTTCCACTTGTTATTTAGTTGTTGATTCATTTAATAAGACCTTTATTACCCAAAAGACATTCCCCGTCGAATATTTTTATTTATATGTAATTTGATGTAACTTAATTTATATCTAGTTTAAAACTTTTCTGTCTTATGTTTTCATAACGAAAAATTTATCAACACAACAAAAGTATATACATCTTTCTAATACGCTTTGATTGCATTGGCTTAAAACCCTATCATACTAATATTATAATACTAATATTATAAATGCGAAAGTTTAGATGGATGGATGGATGGACGGACGTTTGTTAGAGTTTGTAGCCTACACTGCTGAACGGATTTCGATTAAATTTGGTATAGATGCAGACGGTAGCCTGGAAGAACACATATGCTACTCACTTTTGTTTTGTTTTAATTCCACGCGGACGGAGTCGCGGGCGAAAGCTAGTTTAAAATAAAACAATCAATTTGATTTCGTTCGCTTTATTTCACAAACTTTTTTTTTAAATAATAAGAATGTGCAAGTGCTTATCGTTTAGATTTGTGAAATTTACAATTTAAAAAAAAAATTAAGTTAACCTTCAGGCAGTCTAAAGCATTCTAAGAAAATGATTAAATTAATTATCACATATCAACACACATACCAGAGATAACATTTATAAACAATAAAAAAAACATTATTTCATATATATCAAAATTATTTTCTTCAATACAAATACTTTTACTCATATATTTCTTCACCTTGTTACAATGTTTTGCAAATAACAACATTTATATTTGCCCTACGGCGGATGTAATAATTCGATACACAAATTCTATTTGACACAGATCAAAATAGAAATTTTGTACTACATGGTTTTCATTAAAAGCGTGAAGTTACTTTAAACAATACAGATTATAAAAAAAACTCTATTTTAAACTCCATTTGTGGAAAATTAAAAAGAAACGAAGTTAATTATGGAGATGTCATATCTGTTTTTTAAACCGTACCTGAATCAGATTTCGATTTTCAATATCAGATTTTGACTCTTTAAAGATATTTTAGGCTCGCATATTCGTCTTAGAAACATAAATCTAAACCCATACACGGTTCAATTAATTAACAAAACCAAAAATCACAACCTATATAAATTATTTAAAAAAAATATCTTTCACAATTTATTTAATGCAACTTTTTAAATGAAGAGATTTCCAGTCTTTACAACGAAATGCCAATTTAAAACGTTTGTTAAAATTGGATTGATAAAATTCTCTCGTAATGGTCCTCTTATTTAAGATAATTTTATATCAGAAACATTCAATATATTGAAACTTATAAGTTAAAAATAATTTGTTACTTGTTAACCGTAACAATATTAAAAATTACTCTTGTGCTTGAAATGAGATCGCTAGTATAAAGATTTAGACCTTGTTCTATTAACTAAATCTAGATTTAATATTTTGCTCTATAGTAAAGTAAAAAGATCTTAACATAACATGCTAATGAAGTAATTAAAGCGATATTTAAATAGTAATATACACAAGTATTTCTTACTTTATTCTAACTCATTTGTACATTTCTTATTACCATTAAAATTTATGCGATTTTTTCTTACAAAACGAATTACAACACTTTCCAAGTCAATCAAAACGCTTTCATTTCGTTCATAACACTTAGAACAGAAATAATGATTTTGTGCCTTGACATCGAAGAGATGCTATCTTTTTTTATAATTATGTTTAAAATACAATTAATTGGAAAAAAGAAGTAATATTCTATTAAGGGTGATGAGACACGGGCGGTATGGGGTTGTACATTACCGCTAAACAGTTTAAGACTCATTATTGGTAAAAAGAGAAACAAAATGACTACAAACGTAGCTCAGTATGTTTATAGCATCAAACGATAAGACTATTAATTTAAAAATAAATAAATTGGGTGTTGTGTGTTGCAATGTTTTGACGAATTTGCTCATGTACAATGTAAGACCTCCCTAAATCTATCATTTAGCTATATATTTCACAATGACTTTAACCTCTTCCAATCCTTTGTAAAGCAGACTTTACATTTATTGTTCAAAACTATAACATCAATAAACAAAGCTTAAAAATAAACACATGTAATAGGCACCTCGTTTTATTTAAGCAATAACTACTTCTAAAAATTAAAACTTATCTATGGTCTATATTAAAAATATAATTGTATTGACACAGATTAAAAAAATATTAATTCAACTAATAACAATCACTATACCGTTAGCTATTACACGAAACTGCTGAAAACTTTCTTTAAATTCAGTGTTTGCACTGCGCCTTACATCGAAAGTATTGTTAAATGAATTACATGTTTCATGAGGTTATATTGAAAAAAAAAAATTGTTTAAAAGTACGGCAACTTTGATTATTATGTTGCATGTTGGACATGCTATTGAGTAAATAACATATTAAAAATAAATCATGCCCCCAAACATACTTCGTTTTACATTTAAAATACTATAACTGCATTTATACTTATACTGCATAGCATCAATGCATACGATACAAGTTGCATACGTTCTACATTACTATCGATATAAGGAACAGTCTCAAACATAGTCATAACTTTAGCTAGATCTGATTGTTGTTGCTTCTATTGAACTACGTATTCAAATAAAATCATTTCAAGTCATGCACGACGCAACGGGACGACATTTTTGATTTCAAAGTCGAGTTGTTCTATTGTAGCAGCTAAAACAATGAAAAATAATTAATTACTAACAACATCATCACAACGATAAGATAATAATCAAATAGTCTAACTATCTATGTATCTAAGAATATATTCATGTTTCTAAAATGAAATCATTCGTCCCGTAACATAGTTAAATAAATCGTTAGCAAAATGAATTTGTTATTATCATCTATTCTATTAATGATAAATGTAACTAAAAACAAAACGATCATTAATATTAATCTCTAAAGATTCCTAAACAAACAATTCAAAATATTGCAGATATAAAATGGTCCACAGACTATAATTAATTCAGGTTCAAATTATCAATAATGAAATAACTGAATTATTTATTTATATTTACTTAAATTATTGTGTTTTAACATATTTTATAATCTGTAACTTCCTTCATTTCTCTTATGCGTAAACTTACAATTAGCATAACCATGATACGGTTTCACCCGAAATAATTGTATGAATATCATAATGTACGGTGATCAGTCGACGCGCGTCTGTCTCAAGAATGGCGTGAGTATGATAAGCGTGATGCGGTTGTTGGCGTACCTCTCGAGCAGGCGGCGCTTCAGCTCGGGCGGGTAGGTGACGTAGATATAGTGGTCGTCCTGCTCCTCGTCCAGCGCCTCCTCCCCCGCCAGCCGCTCGCCGCGCGTCGGCGACGAATGCGTCGTCAGCGACACGGACGCACTGCCAGCCACGCTGCCCTCTTCAGAACTGAATACACGCATTGTCTCTAATACTCCCTAATAGATACTGAAACTATTTACATCCAACCACACAACTCAAGCGAGACCTAAACTTAAAACGAAATTTATTATCTAAAACGAACAAACTAGCAAACAACTCTTCGATCAAATGTTAGAGAAAAAAGTGTAAAGTTTAAAAAAATCAAATCAACACCTAAAACTATATCAAGCCGGTTAATAAAAAGTCAGAAAGTAGTACACTCACACCACTGCACTACTCAGCTCCGGTAAGAAAGCATTTCGAGAAAAGATTACTCCCCAATAGATTAATGATTTTTGCGCTTCATAACATGTAACACAATGCTAAAGAATATCCAAAATAAATTAAAAAAAATAAACATTTAATGCATTCTAGTAACAAAAACAGTTTTATTAAATTTAATGTTAGTATTAGTAATAATGCATGTACTCGAAGACGATCCATATAATGTAGTAGCACATGCAGAGGGCGAGCGCGAGGCCGGTGGCGAGCGCCAGCAGCAGTGGCCAGGGGAAGACGCGCGCGGCCGGCGCCGCCTCCTCCCAGTAGCGGTCGCAGCTCAGGTACCAGCACACGGCGCGCTGCATCTCCTCTGCACACGTAACGAACACATATACATTTCGGACGTTTCTAGAAGATGTTACATAATGCGAACACTGTATTATAAGGATGGATAGTGTTATTTAGTTATGTGCGAAAATGTATTTTTAAGTATACCATAAAATGTGCAGTGTGTCTATTATTGGAAATAGTTTAGTTTTGCAATAACAGTTACAAACCTTCTAATTCCGTAAACTGGTGTTGTGTTAGATGCAGCAGCAGAGTAGCGATGCAGGAATGAACGACTTTTTCACAGCGCACCTTGTGAATATAGACAAAAGAATATCAAAAACTAAGGCAAGTGACATCAAACGAAAAAAATGCGTAGAGTATGCACCACGATTGCCTAACATAACTAGGTCGCAGGATAATGATTTTCGGAAATGACAGACGAGGAAATCCTTGCAACAAATTATTGAATACAAGTTACCTTGATTGCCTGTAACCTCAAGGGATCGCAAGCCGCGCGCTCCGCCTGCAAGTCCGCTAATCTCTTTTGTCTGCTGTCCGGAGGCAGTGACGACTCCACCGTGTCGGCGTCGCATAACTCTGATGTTTGATTTGTGTCGCCCTCGCTCTCCTCTTTTCTTTTCTCTTCTGTTACTGGAATTTTGATCATTATAATAATAAGGAGAATGTGTGTTAGCTCTACCCTTATAGCAGCTATAGGGGGATCCAAACGAGGCATACCAGGCTCTTCAGCATTTGGATCAGTTCTCGGGCAATCAGGTGCCGGCGGAGCTCCAGGGCGGGGGCGCTGGCGGCGTCGCTGCGGCGCCCGCGCTAAGCCACGCGCTCCTGCCGGCGCCAGCGCGCGCCGTGCGGCTTCCAGGTCGCGCCACACCTCCACGTCCGTGACGGGTTTGCCGGCGCCACTCAGCAGCCCGTGCGCCGCCAGCACCTGGCACCGCATTATATCGCAGTACTCTGCCAGGCACACCGCATCCTCCGCCTGGAAAATAAGGCACCAAAAAGAAAGTAAGTATTATTTTTAACAGTCTAATACATAATGCACACGTGATTCTCTGTGATATAATTATTTCAATTACGCAACGAAACATCCAGAATGATAAGATCTTTGTGTTGACATTCCCACATGGGACATTAGGTACATTGAAATAGGTATTAACCTTGTTAATCTGGTTCTTGTGTCGCTGGTCGAAGTGCGTGTCGAGGTGTCGCTCCTCGTAGAAGGACTTGCCGCAGAAGGCGCAGGTCCACTGCGAAGCGCGGTGCTGCAGCTTGGCGGCGTGCTGCGGCGCGAAGATGTCGCGTGCCGGGTGGAAAGGACACTCCAACGGCAGCTTTACCTATAGTCAAAAGGTTAACATTCTAACCATTCAAACAAAACGAGAAAAATTTATGCCTTAGCAAATAGTAAAACAGCTAACCCCCACATCCACATGTCAACAAAGAGTTTAAAAAAAAGTTAACATTTTATTAGTTTAAAATATGTAATTAAAATAACCGACCTGAAATCTTTCTAGCACTGGGATCCATTTGTTTTGTATAACTTTTCGCACAATTTTGGAGTTATCACGTGAACAAGTGATCTTGAAAACTGACGGCCCCGGCCACGGTATCAGCGTGAGAAACAGAAGGGCCAGGACCTGAAATAAATTAAATGCTATATATAAACTACATATCAGTTAGAACAGCTGATTGCAATTTGTTTTATCTGAATTACAAAAGCTCGTAGGTTTTTATCTAATAACTTCATAGCCCACAGCTTTCGCCTTTGCCAGAAGATGTTCTGCTGATGTGTACATCTTCGTATTTCTTATGTGCACATTTTCCAATGGACAGCTGGCTCAATAATCGATTGCGCTGATACAATTGATGAAGAATTATAAACTAAATAACATACACCTTAATCACAAATGGAAATGTACACTAAAGCTACACAATTAATTTCACGTCAAATTAAAATTCTCTTCCGTATACTGCGGAACCCGCTAGGTTATAATTCTATTATTAAAGTATTGATTTTTCATAAAGAAAACTTCCTGATACCTCCCAAAATAATAGTGAAACCTCTCACCTCGAGGGAGAACGAAATGGTCCTCATTCATATCTTGTAATCGACTTATAATTGTTAAATGTTTTTCAATTGAAGTATTTTTAGACACTAGGGTTTAGTTTACAATTGCGACGAAATGTGAGGGGTGACAGTGTAAGAGCGCATGCGTAAAATTTTCCCCTCCTGACTCACCCTTATTAATATATAAATCGAATTAAACTGTACGTACGTACGTTTGTAAAACACACAATTTCTCTTTTTAAACATACTTGATATCAAAACTTTGACAACTAATAGTAATTAGAGCAATCAATATAAACTGAATACATAGAAGCTGTAATAGTCTAAACACAATTTTAAAAATTCTACTCACTACGTCATGGTCGGAATACGATCCCAGTCCTTGATAATTTTGAATAAATCAAATGGCTATATTACTTCTATATAGGTTTGTAAATCCTGTGCTTTCTTACACAGTCGGCCGATACTAGTGCATCAGCAAGGGAACGCAACCGGGACCCTTGAAGGTCTTAAGTTAAACTTACTTTTAACGTTCAGCAAATGTGACCAAATTAGCATGTCATACTATCTGGATAAAGTTATCTAACATCAGTATTGTACGTCAAAATATTAGGTAAATGTGTACATTGTAAATTCAAATAAAAATATTCTCGAAGTATAGGCGGTGCAGCTAATACTCACAACAGTATGACTTAGGCAAACCTGTATATGTGTACATACAAACCAAACACTAACAAGGCTATAAACATAGCAATTAGTCCCAAACAATGACGATAACACATTGTTGAACCAAAGCAGTGCAAGTCCTGCCAAAGCTGCCACGAGCGATTGAAAACCGGATTTTTTTAATTTATAGGTTAGTAATTTTGTATTAGTTGAAACATCGTATTTCATAGCTAAAGAATGTTTGTTCATATCTTAGCTTTAGTCTACTTAGATATTTCAAGTATAAGTAAAGAAGCCTCTCTAGTTTTAGTTTAAAGTGGTCATAAGAGTAAAAGGCAAAGACCAGACTAAATCACATCATACTAATAATATAAATACGAAAGTTTAGATGGATGGATGGATGGATGTTTGTTAGAGTTTGTAGCCTAACGGCTGAACGGATTTCGATGAAATTTAGTACAGATGTAGAAGATAGTCTGGAAGAACACATAGGCTACTCACTTTTGTTTTTTTTTTAATTCCGCGCGGAAGGAGTCGCGGGCGAAAGCTAGTTCTTTTATATTTACGTACTTCGGGAATACAAAGTCCTCGTCTTTGTTCTGGTAATCGAAAAGCTAGAATGTTCAAGTTATGTGTACTTGTAGCATATTGACTGACATTTACATTACCTACATCAAAGAATGAAAAGTATGGTAGGTCAAAGTTAAATTGGCTTTCGTGACGGTGACACACGTTCAACATACAAATAGAAATCAACTTTAATAGGGATTTCAAAGCGACTTGTGCATTTCTTTTATTTTTTATTCACATTAATTTTATAATCTAGCGTTAAGCTTCGAACAGTCACGATATTGCATGTGGCGGTGAGCAAAAAATAATAACCGCATGGTTCACTTTATTCATTTATATTTTTCGATTAAAAATGTCAACCGTAAGATAATTTATTAAAACCGTTTCATTTTCAAGAAAATTTCAAAGACATTATTATTGGTTTTTGGTTGTTCGTATGTTTCGCATTTAAAATAAAGTTTGGACTAAATTTTCGTATACACAAACAATATTGTTAAAGAGAGACACCTAATAAAAAGTATGATTAGAATACAAATGATTCCAAAGACTTACGAAAAAGATGTAAAAAGTTATTAATTAAATGCTGCACGATGCAACACCATTAACGAATACGACACGATATTTTTTTCCTGAAGTTTTATGGGTACATCAAAGTAACGATGTTTCGAAAACGTTTTCTAATTTAAAAAGGGACCTCGAACGTTGTCGTACCGAAAGTGATAATGGATACATGTCGTCTGTGGCGCATGCCCACAGCCTCCGGTCCACGCGCCCTCCGCTTCCCCACGTCGTAGCCCGTAGTCTCGCCCCGCCATTTCTCCTCGCAGTACACAAGCGATGCATTCTATTTTTTTTTAAATCAAAAATGTATAAAGTTATATTTTAAATAAGTTTACGGTCTATGAACTAAACATATCAACGATGGATTACTCATCAATTCACAAATATGAGTGAGGATAAAGGGATCGAAGTTTGTCTAAAAATGTGGATCGCTCGTTAAGACCCTTGATGTTGTGTTAAGTGTTTTGATTAACTCGTTAGGTAAGTCAACTGTCAAAGTATTTAGTTAAATTCCAAAATCACATTTTGTCTAATTTTTCCCCTTCTTAAATTTATTATGTTTCCTTCTAATAAAAGAGACAATAAAAAACTTTTTCCTTCCTTAATAAAAAAGGGGGAAGGGCATGAATTTTGCTTATGCCACACTCTCGACTTTTATATGGTCGTGGTAGTGCACCGATCGCGCGGGCCATTCGTGCAGCAACTAATGCTACAGAGACTCTATCGCTGTAACTTTTTCTTATTGTGTTTTATAATTGATGGCTATAAATCACACGAAGTGAATAATTAATACATACCCGAAACATAAAATATTTTATATTAAAACAATTTAACAAGAAATTAATTTATTTCTTTATTTCAGGATGACGACGAACATCGTCAGTCGCTTGGTTGCCGTCAGATGTCGCTACATATTTCTTCTGGCGACTATTTCCGGCGGCAGCTTTCTGATTTTAATTTTAAACAACAGCACCGATATGTTTGGTTATAAACGAGAGGTCAGCACTATTTGGTACTCTACCCATCGATACGATCCTTTCGATTCTGGCGCGGATTTTACTATCAAAACTGAAGGCTGCACTATCCCAGACTTACATCCTTTCGACGAGAGTATCCGAAAGTTCATTGAATATCCAAAACATTTAAAACCTTGCAAAAATAATGACATATCATTATTAAAAAATAACGAAACGCATATTTGGTTAGCATCTGAAAATTTTGAGTACGGCCCTATTACTAATATAACGTGCTGCTACAAATCATTCTACAGGCCTTTAGCTATAAACGACATATCATCCGCCGATATAGATGACAGGGTAAAATATGACGAATGCGTTTACTTCCACGATTACATCGAAGTGACCAATGAATTTGTTAAAGTATCCTGCACCATCCATGACAAAGTCGTATACGAACAATTTTATTTATTTGCGATGAAGAAGCAATTTACATCCTACAAGGAAGATTCAACCGAAGCCCCAATAAATCAATCGGGATACAATGTATTAGTGATGGGCATCGATGCGATTTCTCGATTAAATTTCTACAGGACGATGCCTAAAACTTTATCGTATTTGAAAAAGAAAGGTGCTATTGAATTATACGGTTACAATAAAGTTGGAGACAATACATTTCCTAATCTAATACCGATGCTACTCGGTATTAGGGATACAGACCTAAAGAGGACTTGCTGGCCTAACGCAAGAGCTACATTTGACAATTGCCCTTTTATATGGGACTGGTTTAAAGAGGCCGGCTACTTCACCGCGCTCGGCGAAGACAGCGCCAGTTTAGGGACATTTAACTTCGAAAAACTGGGCTTCAGCGGCACTCCCACCGATTATTACATACGTACTTTTATACACGAGGCGGAGCTACGAGCTGGGAATAATAAAGATTTTAACTCCTTCATATGCATGGGAAATAAATATTTTTACCAAGTTTTACTAGACTATATAGAGGGTTTGACGAAAATTTTAAAATCGTCAAAACTATTTGGGTTCTTTTGGGAAGTGACTATGAGTCACGATTATTTAAATTACCCCGTTATTATGGATGAGAGCTACGAAATATTTTTAAAACAGTTGGACATATCAAAATATCTAGAAGACACAATTTTAATTTTGCTAAGCGACCACGGTATACGTTGGGGCGACATCAGACTCACCAAGCAGGGTCGGCTTGAGGAGCGGTTGCCGCTTGTCCACATCCTGTTGCCGCCATCCTTCCGCAACAACTACGCCCTGGCTTACGATAATTTAAAATTAAACAGCAAGCGTCTAACTACACCGTTTGACTTGTACGCAACCCTATCAGATCTCGTTAACATGGATAGTATCAAGAATGATAAAGTAAGTTATCGGAGCTCTTCGTACTACGCTCAGGATCGAAGCATTAGTTTGTTCCTGCCAATTCCAAGTAATAGAACATGTCCGGTCGCCGGAATCGACGATCACTGGTGTACGTGTCTCATGGGAAGGAGGGTATCGAGTACGAGCAGGGAGGCATCCGCAGCGGGCGCGGTCGTGGTGCGGCAGCTGAATGTGATGCTGCGTCCCCACCGGCAGTGCCAGCGTCTGCTGCTCGCCAAGATATTAGAGATAACGGAGATGGAAGTGGGGAAGCCGGAAGAAGACGAAGTTGGGTGGCGCGAGTTTATAGTGACGGTACGCACCTCGCCTGGGGACGGTTTGTTCGAGGCGACGGTGCGACTGCGAAGCGGAGGCTGGTCGCTGGCCGGCAGTGTCAGCAGGCTCAACCTGTACGGCGACCAGAGCCACTGCGTGCACGACGCCCAGCTCAAGTTATATTGCTATTGTAGATAATCTTCAGTTAGTGTTACAAAGTTAAAATCTGTGATATTGTTACATGTTGATTATGTAGATATAGGGGGAATGCGCGTAGTTATAGTTGATCTAGGAGTTATTATGTACAGCAGTATTATTTATTTGCTCAAATGTTGCATTTTAGCCTTTCTCTTTTATTGCAATCTTAGTAAAATTATCATATACTTTTACTAGACTAGACAAATATAAGTACACTGTATCACTTCTTTTGTGCATATCAATTAGATAATGGGAAATACGAAACATATAAAATTAATATTAGAATAAATAAATATCTGGATTGTATCATATCATTGAGAACTGTAACAAGTATCGTATGTATTGTTGTGACACTTTTGTGTGCCAAATTAAAAGGATATAATTTTTGTATCATTTAAAAATTTTAAAGTTTCGAATCGGTATAAATCTTGTATTTCTACTTTTTTGATCGAAATATGCGTAGTTCATACATTCAGTAAATTTTATTTTTATATAGAATGTATAAAAATTTACGGCCTATTGTTTGCAATTAGTTACTACATATGGAATTTGGGCGTGTGGAGCGAAAGTAGAATACCTTCGTGGAGGAATTTTAGATATTTAAATAGAAGAATAAAACGTTAGCTTTAACATAAAGTGTAAAAGCGTAGAAGAGCTTTATAACTGTGCGGTTGCAAATAATTTTTTTTTACACTTTAATAGAAACTTTGTTTCTAGCAGTAAGCCTTGTTAAAAAATACTCCGGTTAGTTGACTAATTATGTAGGATAGATTTGTAGTTTACCAAAAAATCTACATAGAACTCCGTGGAGTTTATCTCCTACAAATACATCCACAATAATCAGATTGTAAAATAAGGATATTAAAAATGTTACATTATTTTAATATATGTTCTTTCCTTGAATTTATCCTTAATCATAAATTTTAATGCGAATTTAGCCTAGATTACAACTGTTTTTTATTTAATGTCACTGGCACGTAAAGTATTTTGTACTAATTATACAGATAAAGTGAAATAAAATTTTATGGGTAGCTAAAAGTAACAAAGTTTGGTTACAACATAAAGATATGTGCCTTTTGTTTATAAATTAAATTATAAAATCTCCTATCTCCTTGGCTAAATATTTTGCATAAATAATTGGGTCTTTCGTACACAAGGAAACGTAAATCTTTCAAAATAAAATTAACTGTATTGAACTAAAATATCGCGTAGCGCGCGATCCGTGTATACAACATTGAATCGTCCACATAAGTCGTCTATACGTTAGTGACATACCTATATTAATAGTGAATTTACAAAATGTCAACTGTATCGATTTGCTCCGCCGTATTGTATGGAGGCCGCGAAAGGGGACCAGAAGTGTAGGGCGTCCTCCACCCAGATGGACCGACGACTTGGTGCGCACGGCGGGAAGTCGTTGGATGCGGAAGGCGGAGGACCGCAATCAGTGGAAAGTGTTGGGAAAGGCCTATGTCCAACAGTGGGCAAACAAAGGCTGATGATGATGATGATGATTGTATGGACGAAAAATGACCTGAAGTTCGCTTGCCTGAAATCGCCCGTTTTCAAATATTCAAGTCTCTTTGTGTACTAAGGACCTTATACTAAGTATTTACGGTGCCGACGCGGGCGTTAAAAATTCAAGGGCACTAATTATTAAAAGTCAAACGTTGTTCGTAATATTTGTATTGTTTTTGTGTAAAAGCTATTGAAATACATTTGCACACTTGTCACAGATAACTAGCTATGAATTACATTACAAAACACCTGAACATACCATTTGGGTCACTTTCAATGGTTTGTAAGAAACATTTATTCATCAGATAATATACATAAAGTGTGATTGAGGTCGCGGAGAAACACTATTGCCTAAGGTTAAAGTAAATAAAGAAGTTGATAAATGATCATATAGTCGTTGATTTCCATCGTCGAAACTTCTGCACATGTTATCTCCATTTTTTTCAAAGTTCTTATGATTGTGAGCTGTTTCAGCAATGAAAATCCAGGACTACGCGGTTTTGTCTATCTTTAAAGGCTCAGAAAAAATGTGTATTCAATCTAGTTGTTATTAATACGTTGCATTTATGATAAATTAATATATTCGTTAATTTTGTGATATTTATAGTGCATAAAGTATAACGTGGTCTCAGTGAAAGGTACCGAAAAAAGCGAATCCCTTCTTATAATCATCATAGTACAGTGGGTTGTTTCAAATAATGTCGAAAAGTGAGAGATATTATAGAATCACACTATGAACAGGTAAATTTTGTATTTGTCATAGATGTAACGATAGCTTAGGCTTTGGAGAAATATCCACAGTTTCGATGTAACATTACCTTCTTCGAAATACGTCTTTTTTTAAATAGATTAATGACATTATATTTTAAACCGTACACTAAGTTCATGCTCGAAAAACAATATTCAATATACGCCAACCTGAAGCATAATATTTTTAAACGTAACCGTGAAGAACAATCGAAATGTAATTTTACACACATAACTTATTGACAAGGGGTTTCATAATCATGAAGCGGAACAAACACTCGCGTATGTGTAAATACGTTACAAGGCGAATGGTTTGTTTTTCAGTATGGGTCGGATCGCAGCCGGAGCAGGAGGGCAGGGCGTGGTCAAGCAACCTGTCACCGCTAACGGGAGCCTGGCCATACGCCTTCGATACCTCTTCCTCACCGCCACCGTCTTCGGAGGAAGCTATATCATCATATCCCTCACTACATACACTAACACCATATTTGTCACCAACGAGGCGCAATTCGGCTTCTCGCGGGACTTGCATCATCAAAAAGAACCAAGTGAGAGATACACGATAAGAACTAAAGGCTGCAGTATACCAGGTCTCGACCCCTACGACGATCATGTCAAAGAATTTGTAAAATTCCCCCGAGATATGGAATCATGTCCTAATGTCAATAAAACGTTGTTAACTAATAATAGGACGCACATTTGGGTGTTGCAAGACAATAAGCCACATTATAATATTAGTGAAGATCAAGATTTCTCTTGTTGCTACAAGGCGTTCCACCGGCCTGCCACAATACAAGATATCGATGGTATAGAAATAGACGATCGTATCAAGTATCAAGATTGTGTTTATTTTGATAATTTCATAAAAGTGACTGATGAATTTGTGCGAGTTTTCTGTTATTCCGATGGAGTCGAAACCTATCAACAATTTTTTTTATTTGCACCGCAAAAAGAATTTATGTCCCATGGTACCAAGGAGATAGCGGGTGAAAAGCGAGCCTATAATGTGATAGTTATGGGCATAGATGCTGTTTCGAGGATGAACTTTCACAGGACGATGCCTAAAACCTTACAATTTTTGAAAAGCAAAGGAATAGTTGAGTTAGTTGGATATAACAAAGTTGGCGATAACACGTTTCCGAATCTAATACCGCTGCTTCTCGGTATTAAAGAAAGTGAATTGAAAACAACGTGTCTACCTTATGATCAATTGACATTTGACAACTGTCCGTTTGTGTGGGAGTGGTTCAAGCAGGCGGGGTACTATACGGCTCTCGGTGAGGATTCCTCGCTGCTCGGCAGCTTTAACTACTTGAGGGTTGGCTTCAGCAAAACTCCCACGGATTATTATCTCCATACGTTTGTAAATGAAGCCGAAACAAAAGCTGGAAAAGTCAAAGATTTTAATTCGTACCTTTGCATGGATGGAAAATATTTTTTTCAAGTTTTATTAGACTACATAGAGGATTTGACGGTAACACTTAGATCTTCGAAATTATTTGGATTTTTCTGGGAAATAACTATGAGCCATGATTACCTTAATTATCCAATGATAATGGACTCAAGTTATGAATTATTTTTTAAGAAACTAGAAAGGTCAAACTATTTAGATGACACGATAGTTGTACTTTTAAGTGATCACGGTATAAGATGGGGCAAAATCAGGTCTACCAAGCAAGGACGATTAGAGGAAAGACTACCATTTGTAAATATTTTAGTGCCGCCATCATTTCGAGAAACATACGTATTGGCGTATAACAACTTGCGAATAAATAGTCGACGATTGACCACACCGTTCGACTTACACGAGACATTAAACGACCTCGTATATTTGAAGAATATTGAAGATGCAAATATAAGATCTCGAAGTAATGAATTCTACGCTCTTAAGAGAGGTATTAGTTTATTTTTACCAATACCGGATAATAGAACTTGTGAAATGGCAAGTATTGAAGATCACTGGTGTACATGTCATAAGGGTAAAAAGATTTCTAAGGACAGCAGCGAAGCCATCGATGCTGCAGCCCATTTGGTGCGTCAATTAAATGCTCTGTTAAGTGATCACGTTCAATGTGCTAAACTCGTTCTCTCGCAGTTAATCGATGTTACGGAAATGGAAGTAGGAACACCCAGTGTTGATGAAGTAGGTTGGCGGGAATTTATGGTCACAGTTGAAACGACTCCCGGTAATGGAATATTTGAGGCAACGCTCCGCCAAAGTAAAATCGAATGGACGCTGGCCGGTACTATCAGCAGGCTGAATCTTTACGGTGATCAAAGCATATGCATTCATAACTATCAACTGAAATTATATTGCTATTGTCAATAATGTCATCCGAATATATGATTAACACACATTCAATTTTAAACGTCGTATGAAATCAAATACGATGAGGCAAGTGAAACATTTTTCGAAAACTGTTTTTGAGGACTATTTTTGATATGGACACGATTCAGTTTCAAAAATACTTTAAGTATGTGGTTTATTGTATTATATACATTACGATAAACAGCATTGTTAATTATTTATAAAACACTTGTTTTAATTTTCCTTCAAATGACGCTTAATTTGAAGGTTGTTTTGTTATTAAATAAATATTGTAAGAACTACTTTAGAATATAAATATTTGTAGCTACAGTTATTTACAGAATAGTCTGATATATCGTCTATGAGTATTATAAAAAACATACATCTTATTTTTCAAAACCTACAGATTTTTTTATTCATGTTCCTAAATGCGCCCCTGGTCTAATGTTTATGGATTTTGGTTTAAAATATTCTGCTGACTAGCAACCCTTTGAATAATTTGTCATTGTCAATGGCTGTCAAGTTGTCAATGTCATTTTTAACCAATACAAAAATAGTGGTGTTAGCGGCATATTTACAGTATTTCTAAAAATGCGCAAGAGTTAAACAACCAACAGATATTTTATCACAATGGCTCTTGCTTTTAGAATTTTGTACAGAAACAGTCGATATATTAACGATACAGTGATACCTACGAAATGGTGTTACAAAACGTCGAATCCTGTACGAATCTTGGCTAGTGGTATATGTTATCAAAAAAACACTGTAGTGGTAAAGTCATTGAATAGAAACAATGAGATTAATTTACTAGCACCATTACGGTTATATGGAACACAGGACAATGGTGCAAGACAGCCAGCAGGTTCAGAACCAAAAAAAGGGCTGGTCCAAAGGTTTAAGGAAATGTATAGGGACTATTGGTATGTAGTTTTACCTGTGCACATGACTACATCAGCTATATGGTTTGGGGGATTCTACTACGCAGTACGAAGGTAAGATGTCACAATGTAATTTGATGTTGCTGTAATTTTAAATTTTAAGTAGTTCATTCAAATCTTGTTGAAACAAAAGTACCAATTAGATATTTTAACATTAAAGAATTTGTCATGTGGTTTACTTCCCCTTGTGAATCTTATTTATTATAATATTGCAAATAAAATAATTTGATGTTAATTTTAGAATTATTCATATAAAAAATACTCTATAAGATGTAAATATTCATCACAATTAAAATAATTGATTGAATCATTACTTAAATCTATTGAGCACATAAAAAAGACATTAATATGCTATTATGTGTAAATGACCTTTCTTTTGAGTATAATGAATATTGAAATTTATTTATTTATTTCAACCTTAGAAATTTATTTTCAATGAATATTACAAGAGACGCTATTAGTATAACTTGGCTTCTTTACACAAGATTGTTAATACACATAAATGTTGTATTTATTTCAGTGGTGTTGATGTGATTGGATTACTGGAAGGTTTAAATATCAGTGAAAAATTGTTGACACCATTAAAGGAGTCAAGTGCAGGATATTTTGCTCTTGCATTTGCACTTTACAAATTGGTCACACCTCTGCGATATGCAGTCACTGTTGGTATGTTTTGGTTCATCATTTAAATAATAGAAAATACACATATTTATTTATTAAACAATACATTTGCCTTATTTAGGTGGCACCACTTATGCGATTAGGAAGTTACAAGCCCTCGGCTGGATTAGACCTGTGCCTTCAAGGGAACGAATAAAAGAAATGATCCAAGAAAAAAAGGAAAACCTGCAAGGTCGCATTCATGAGAGTAAACAACATTATCAAAGTCAAATGAGAGTAAAGAGTACTCAGGTTATGGAAGAAATGAAAAGGTACAAAACTGAAATGCACAACATAAAGAACAAAGTTAAGAAGATGTAAATTGAAAACATTTCTTTATACTTTTACTTTCTTTTTTAGCAAGTTTAGACCGAAAGAATAAATTGCAGTCGGCTACTTAAGTAGTAAGGGATGAAGGAAATCATAAAACTCTGTTATAATTTTGAATAGTTTATTGTTTCATAATATAAATATAAAAGTAATGCTTAAAAAATTGTTTTATTTTTAATTATTTTATGATGTCATTATGAACAGTCACATGTCTAAACCAAAATGTACATATACAAACAATGCTAACTACATTAAGTACCTACAGACAGCACAAAACTGGAATGTTTATTGACAAAGATGAGCCTTTCACCTGATTATTGTAACAATTGCGACCAGATGTGCTGCCATTTCTACAATTGTTATCTTAATAAATGCATTTATATAAACAGTTACACCTCTAACCAACAATTTTCCATACAAGTTTTTATTCTCTAATACCAAACATTTTTTAAATCTTCAAGCAAACCCTTATACCTTGATTTACAAGTTGTAAAATTCCCAAACTGTTTAACCTTATCCAACAGAAAAATAAAGCAAAATATCATCTAACATTATCACAAAGCATCATAGGCAACCATAACAATTATTGCAGTCAAATCACATTTGTCAAGATAAAAGTTCCATTTTTTTTTAGGTCAATATTAACTAACAGCTGTAAAACAAGCCTATTTGTGACTTATTAAGTGGTAATTGGGATTGTATATAAGCCATATTAAATTGCCTTATAAGAAGCAAACTAACAATAAATTACATTTTTTGCAATTAATTAAAATAAAACCTACATTAAAGCCGTTTTTATTTTTCATTGTTTAACTAATTTGATCAACTCACATAATGTCGAAATTATTGAGCAAATCATGCACAATATAGTATATTGCATGAATATTTGCTATTCCAAAACAAGATAAAAGCTTTGTAAATAAATGTCGCACATCACCTTTTATACTAAAATTTGTACATTTCAAATCCTTTGCTGTAAATAACCTTTCTTAATATTGTATCACGTTGACTATATTCAGGTTATAAAATTACACTATTTTATATCACGATTTCTGAAGCTTTAACATTTCTGATACAAATATAAATAAGTGGAATAAAAGTTACATGTAACTAATTGTTTACAAAGTTTATGTCTTCATTTGTAACAGCAAGTTTCTATAGATAAGTAGTCTTAACCCATGTATTTGTAAGATGCGGGAGACAAGTGCGGCGCTGGGGGCATCCCGGGGCCCGTGGCTGCGCCGATGGTGGCCAAGTGACATGCACGACACATCAACTTTCCTGAGAATAAATATTAACATGTTATTTACAAATAATAAAACATCTTACTTATAATTTGAAGTAACAGTTAATAAAAATTAATAATTTATTAAATAGACTTTTTTAATAATATCGTCCTTAACTATTGTTGCTTACCTGCTAGAGGATAACATCGTTTATCTGGCTCATCGGTGAGCTGCATGCCGCACACACAGCACATGTAACAGTCAACATGGAAGTCCCGGTCCATTGACACCACTCGAACTGTCTCATCTGTGCCTTCCACTGGTGTGATACCTGGGTTACATGCAGAACCTATATAAGTCGAACTTACAAAGAAATTCTTATTCATTTCTAAGAGGTACTATTGTAGGATTTCAGCTATATGTGATTACAGCATAGGCTATAATACTTTTTTAAAATCCTGTGCTAAGTTAGAGATAACCACTAGTAGAAAATATGTAGGATTATCATCAACAGGAAATAGTAACAGGTATTTTACATGTTTCAAGGAATATCTAAGATACACATTCAGTTATAAATTCACACAAACATATCAATTGCATTTAATCTTATCATTGAGGATTGCATATGTCAGTTATGTTGTGATAAGGTAGTCATTGAAAAATATTTCACTTATACAACCTACTATCATAATAAAATCAAAGACCATATTAACATTGTATCCAACAAAAAAAACTATAAAAAATCTGATACCTTTGCCACAACTGGCACATTTTGGCGCAAACATGCGATGATAGTCATTCACGCAGTAAATTTTGTTATCCACATCCACTGTGAATGGCACTCCATCCAAACATTCATTGCATATGCAGCAACGGAAGCAGCCAGGGTGGTAAGACTTGCCCATGGCTTGCAATATCTGAAATATAACAAATATACATTTATTATGTTGTATTACATAATTATTAACTACACAGACCTATACCTTACCATTTCCATGATTAAATGCCCACAAATTGCACATTTTTCAGCTGTTTGTTGGAAACCAGAGTACTAGAAAGAAATTAAATTATTAACAACTTTGATAATTAAAATAACTCACAATACCTCGTGCCACATACCAAGTAATCTTCTTCACAATAAACTTTGCCATGGACATTGTAAAAAGCTTTGCCCCGCAATGCACGGCCACAGGAGCAGCAAATGAAGCAATTGGTGTGGTACAGGTTGCCCATGGCCTGGCATGCTTGTCCTGCCCCTGTCACACCACCTCGGCATGTGTGACAAATACCTGAAATATAACATACAACATTAGTTTTTATAAACATTCATATGTATTAGGTTAGCTAACAACCTTTAATTATTACAACATACCAAAATATTCCCCATCTTCATCCTGTCTTTCCATTTCTTCTTCAAGCTGTCTAGTGAGCTCTTCAATTTTCCGCTGAGCCTCGCTAGGACCTGGAGGCCGAGGTGGAGTAATACTGTAAGGCAGAAGACTTTTTCCTCTACCACCAGAACCTCTTGAACCAGCCGACACCTGGGATACTGAACTTGGAGTAGGACTGGGAGCTGGGGATTGTGCTGGAGAACAAAGCGACGTCAGACCGGATACTAAATTTCTAGATCCAATTGATTCAGATGCAAGTGAAACATTATCCCTGGTGGCTGCAGCCACAGCCGCTACCGAAGATCCACCAGTCATGCATACATAATCAGAGCCATTGGTATCATCAACAATTTGCATCCTACTGTTGAGAGGAGACTTTATATATCCTTCATTAACTGGTGCTAAAACTGGTGGTTTATCTTTACCCAATCCATTTCCAATGTTGGGCTTAGGATGAAAGAATTTTGGGGCAGGTGGTACTGTTTGTACTTCTGTGGCAATATTTGCTTTAGGTCTTTGTGCACTAGGTGCAATTGATGCATAAATGGCTGTTGAAGGTATGGTAACCACTTTATCATCAAAACTTACTGTATTATCATTTTTTAATAGGGCACTGACATCTGTGTACTTTGGTGGTGCTGACTTCATTATAGTGTAATCTCCACTGTGGTTGTTTTGTGCTTTATTGTAAGGAGGGGGAAGAGGTACTTTATCAACCTTTGTCTTGTCATTAGTCATATGTAACATTGGTTTGTTTACACTACAATTAGGTACTTGGGGCCCAGGAGTAGATCCTTGTTGAACAAATTGCTGGTCTTGAGTCGATTGTACTCTGAATTCTGTTTTTTTATCATTATCTGAAGAAAGCATGTTTTCATAAACTGTAGGAATTACCTTAGATTTTGAGCTCACTGGCACTTGTGGTTGAGCTTTACTGTACCTGGTGTCGTAATATCCATCAGAAACAGGGGGAGGAGGACCTTGTTGGTATATTTGATGATAGTAAGGTGGTTGAGGTGACCGTTGCTCGCCGTAATAGTCTATATTCTCATAAACTGGCGGAGGATATTGCGGATTAGTATTTCCCGGTATTTCATACAAATCTTCAGTTTGATAACTCAAGGACCTCTGTGAAACACTGTCAATCGATCGCGTTGGACTTACGGGTAGCGCTGTTGTATTAATATCACATTTATTTATTGAAGCTATTGTCTCCACACGTTTCGGGGTTGCGAATTTTGACGCCGCTATAACATTGGAACGTTCATAAAAACTGTAGTCCTCTCGATTTGTTGGGGCGCTATCCAACGTAAAACTCTCTATCGCTCCTACAGGCCTGGCTTTACCAGCAGCACTTAAATTGGCAGGAGCATTATGCGCTTGCTCAGTATCGTTCTCAGTTTTGTTAGATATTTTTAAATCTTGCAATCCAAGAATACAGCGTTGCTCTTCAGCGTTACTTCTTCGTGAATCCATAATTTAAAAAAAGGCAGACGTAATCTAATCACAAATGAATTATTAATAAACACTACAAGAAACAAAAGTGAATCATGATTGTGTTCTAATGAGAGGTTCAACAAAACAACCAACAACCGAACCGAACAAAACGAATAAAAAAAAATAGTGACGTACTTGTACTTGATAAACTTTAAACTTCAAACCATACAATACGTATTGCATGTTTGTATGGTGGTACAATTACAGTAACCTATATGAGAGAGCGAGAGAGAAAGAAGTCGAAAGTTAATAAAAAGCAGTTGAATGGGAAAAAACTGTAGCAGCTACAGCTTTTTAACCGACTTCTAGTTATTTTGTACTCTTTGATAGATTGTCGACATTTGAAACTTTTGTACTCTATGTGGTACGCCATTTTGTTTCTCATATTGATCTGATTCTGAATGCGTGTTGGGTGTTGATCAAGCAAATTGAGATTTTTAAGAAAATTAATTTTATAGTATTGATTAAAGAGTTATTAAAAAATCTACTATAATGTACGACACTGAAGATGACCAATTCGAGGAGGAGGATAACGAGGAAATTTCATCGGAACTCTGGCAAGAAGCTTGTTGGATTGTTATCAACGCTTATTTTGATGAAAAAGGCTTAGTACGCCAACAACTAGACAGTTTCGATGAGTTTATACAGATGTCGGTACAACGTATCGTAGAAGATTCTCCCCCTATTGAATTACAAGCAGAAGCACAACACTCGTCCGGTGAAATAGAAACGCCGCCGAAGTATTTATTGAAATTTGACCAGATTTATCTATCAAAACCTACCCATTGGGAAAAAGATGGCGCACCATCTCCTATGATGCCTAATGAGGCCCGCCTTCGTAACTTAACTTATTCTGCACCTTTATATGTCGACATAACAAAAACTATTGTAAAAGAAAATGAGGAACCAATTGAGACACAACATCAAAAAATATTTATAGGCAAAATTCCTATAATGCTAAGATCTACTTATTGTCTTCTAAGCAATTTAACTGACAGAGATTTAACTGAGTTGAATGAATGCCCACTTGATCCTGGAGGTTATTTTATTATAAATGGATCTGAAAAAGTTCTGATTGCTCAGGAGAAAATGGCTACAAACACTGTGTACGTGTTTAGCATGAAGGATGGAAAGTATGCTTATAAAACTGAAATTCGTTCATGCCTTGAACACAGTTCTCGACCAACATCCACCTTGTGGGTAAACATGATGGCTAGAGGTGGTCAGAGCATCAAAAAGTCTGCAATTGGTCAAAGAATTATTGCCATTGTACCATACATTAAGCAGGAAATTCCCATTATGATTGTGTTTAGAGCTTTGGGCTTTGTAGCCGACAGAGACATACTAGAGCATATTATATACGATTTTGATGACCCAGAAATGATGGAAATGGTAAAGCCATCTCTAGATGAGGCTTTTGTAATTCAAGAACAAAATGTGGCTCTCAATTTCATTGGTGCTCGTGGTGCAAGACCAGGAGTGACAAAGGAAAGACGCATAAAATATGCTCGTGAAATTTTGCAAAAAGAAATGTTACCTCACGTTGGTGTCTCTGATTTTTGTGAAACAAAAAAAGCCTATTTCCTAGGATATATGGTACACAGATTACTCTTGGCTGCTCTGGGTCGCCGTGAATTAGATGACAGAGATCATTATGGGAATAAAAGATTGGATCTTGCTGGACCTTTGCTAGCTTTCCTATTCAGAGGATTGTTTAAGAATTTATTGAAAGAAGTGAGAATGTATGCCCAGAAGTTTATTGACAGAGGAAAAGATTTCAATCTTGAATTAGCTATTAAAACAAAGATTATAACTGATGGCTTACGTTACTCACTTGCTACAGGTAATTGGGGAGATCAAAAGAAAGCTCATCAAGCAAGAGCAGGGGTATCTCAAGTATTAAACAGATTAACTTTTGCTTCTACACTATCCCACTTGAGACGTGTTAATTCACCAATAGGTAGAGATGGTAAATTGGCTAAACCCCGTCAATTACACAACACATTGTGGGGTATGATTTGTCCTGCAGAAACTCCAGAAGGTGCAGCTGTAGGCTTGGTGAAAAATTTGGCTTTAATGGCGTATATTTCAGTTGGAAGCCAACCATCTCCAATTTTAGAGTTCTTGGAGGAGTGGTCTATGGAAAATTTGGAAGAAATTGCTCCATCAGCTATTGCAGATGCAACAAAAATATTTGTAAACGGATGTTGGGTTGGTATTCATAGAGATCCTGAGCAACTGATGGCTACATTAAGAAAACTTAGACGCCAGATGGATATCATTGTATCTGAAGTCAGTATGATCCGTGACATAAGAGATCGTGAAATAAGAATATATACAGATGCAGGAAGAATTTGTAGACCCTTACTTATAGTTGAGAATGGAGCTTTACTGTTAAAGAAGAAACATATTGATCATCTTAAAGAAAGAGATTATAATAATTATGGGTGGCAAAATTTAGTGGCCAGTGGTGTGGTTGAATATATTGATACATTGGAAGAGGAAACTGTAATGATCGCCATGAGCCCTGATGACTTAGCACAAGTTAAAGAGTATGCTTACTGTTCAACATACACACATTGTGAAATTCATCCAGCTATGATTCTAGGTGTTTGTGCATCTATTATTCCATTCCCAGATCACAACCAAAGTCCAAGAAATACATATCAAAGTGCTATGGGTAAACAAGCCATGGGTGTCTATATTACTAATTTCCATGTGAGAATGGATACACTGGCTCATGTTCTTTACTATCCACATAAGCCTTTGGTCACCACACGATCCATGGAATACTTACGTTTCCGAGAATTGCCAGCAGGTATTAATTCAATTGTTGCTATCCTATGTTACACAGGATACAACCAAGAGGACAGTGTTATTTTAAATGCATCTGCTGTTGAAAGAGGATTCTTTAGGTCTGTGTTTTACCGGTCATATAAAGATTCCGAATCAAAAAGGCTAGGTGATCAAGAGGAACAATTTGAAAAGCCTACGAGACAAACATGCCAAGGAATGAGAAATGCCTTGTATGATAAGTTAGATGACGATGGTATTATTGCCCCAGGAATTCGTGTTTCCGGCGATGATGTCGTCATTGGAAAGACAATTACATTACCCGAAAATGATGATGAGCTCGAAGGCACAACGAGACGGTATACAAAACGTGATGCATCGACATTTTTGCGAAACAGTGAAACTGGAATTGTTGATCAAGTTATGGTAACATTAAACAGTGAAGGTTATAAATTTTGCAAAATACGCGTTCGCTCAGTACGCATTCCTCAAATCGGAGATAAGTTCGCTTCACGTCACGGTCAAAAGGGGACCTGCGGAATCCAATACAGGCAAGAAGATATGCCATTTACCTGTGAAGGAATTACGCCTGATATTATTATTAACCCACACGCTATTCCATCTCGTATGACAATTGGTCACTTGATTGAGTGCATTCAGGGTAAAGTTTCATCCAACAAAGGAGAAATTGGTGATGCCACTCCCTTTAATGATGCTGTAAATGTGCAGAAAATATCGTCGCTGTTACAAGAATATGGCTACCACCTCCGTGGCAATGAAGTTATGTACAATGGTCACACTGGCCGCAAAATAAATGCTCAAGTTTTCTTAGGGCCAACATATTACCAACGTCTTAAGCACATGGTAGATGACAAAATACATTCCCGAGCCCGAGGGCCTGTGCAAATTTTGGTAAGACAGCCTATGGAGGGCAGAGCTCGCGATGGCGGTTTACGTTTCGGTGAGATGGAGCGCGATTGTCAGATAGCGCACGGCGCCGCCCAGTTTCTGAGGGAGCGGCTGTTTGAAGTGTCCGATCCTTATCGTATACACGTTTGCAACTTCTGCGGATTGATAGCCATTGCAAACTTAAGGAATAATACATTTGAATGCAAAGGCTGTAAAAATAAAACTCAGATATCCCAAGTGAGGTTGCCTTACGCCGCCAAGTTGCTTTTCCAAGAGCTCATGTCAATGAACATAGCACCAAGATTGATGGTAGTAAACTAAGTTATCTACCGAAAACGATCCCTCACGGTGGAGGAGAGTGAGGAGACAAAGAAAAACTAAGTTATCCACTATGTACGTTTATGGGATCAATAAAATTCTCAAATTTTTATGATGATTTTTATTATCACAAACTGACATTAAATGCAGCTTAATACAACAATTACAATACAAAATCCTACACTAAACTTCATAATTAATTTATATCTATATCAATTAGAATGCCTCATTTGTCAAATCAAATTCATTCACTTCCTGTTTAATTGAAATAAATTTGTAAAAACATAACATATATTCCTTTTACTAAATCATTATCTAAATGCTATTAAATGTTTAGAAAACTTTTATTTTAGTAGAAATTGTTGGAAAAGTTAACAAGTAATTTTAATTGTATTTTTTAATCCCAGTTTAATGTTTATTATCTACTTTTAGTGAATGTAGACATGGCAAGAGGCATTCATAATTCTGCATAGAATTGAGGTAAATAGATTTAAAAAAGCAGTACAACAGTTACAATAAATAGAGCATTTGATAACACGAATAAAATATATTTCAAATTTCATATATTCAGGAAATAAAATTGCACCTTATTGTAATCAAACTTCATGAAAAAATAACGATTACCTTATGACTATCAAATCTCCACTTGGTATAAGGCAAACGTTTGATACTTGGGTAAATAACAAGCATTCATCAAAATATACTGTTATCTTAAAATAGATAATTTAATATGTACTTCTTTGATTTACATACATTAACGAGACTAATAAATAGCGGATGACTTAACTTGATAAAAGAACTATAAATAATTTGCATTATTAAGTGCGAGTTACACATAATCGACTAAGCGCTCTTAGTATAAAATATAAAAATGCCACTCAGTCCATTTTACAAGCTGTTGCAGTCATTTATATGTATATTTCTATAGTAATTTTAATTTAAAATTACCTAAGAGAGCATATAAAAAGTTCATATCATTATAAAAAGTTAAAAATAAACAATTAAGTACTAGAAATAAATAATGTTCATCGTGGAGAGGAGAGCGGTTATAAAACAGAAATGATTGAATGTGCTATATGCTATATTTGATTTGCCCACAATAATTTGTAAAGAGGCTGGAACTTCAAAGCACCGCTATTACTCTTAAGTAACCTAACTATCCCTTACTGTACAACTTACGTATCTATCCAAAACGATCCATAAAGTGCAACGTAACGTCCAATATTTCGTAGTCTTAAATATAAAAATGTATTTTCGCATATTGTGGCAGGAAAGTTCATCGACGGTAATCATGTGTTCCGCTTACTCGACTATGACATGTTATCTTACAGGGTGTCATGGGGTGTCATAGAGTGTCAGCGCGAGGCGGGCAGCGCTCGCTGGTCGTCGGGCTCCTCCTTGGGCCGCGTCCACTTTATCATGGTCTCCGGCGAGCGATACAGGAACACCAGTTTCGCGAACAAGTCTTCTTCTAGCGCTAATTCGAGCGCTTCACGCACCTGGATGTACAATAAAACAGATGTTAAAATCTATAATAACCTTTCCTTTGCAGTTGTGTGCAAAAACCATACATGATTGTGAAGATTTTTTACAACATGACCCACGCAGAAGGAATTCTTTAACTATAGTTTAGTACAAAAAAAGAAGTGTAGACTATTGATTTTTGTATGATGAATCTTAGGCCTGAGAATGCGATCTTATTATATTCATCTGGTAAATAACAATGAATACGGCATAAGAAGTGGACATCTGGGTTGTTTCTTGGTCGATCGATGAAGTTAGATGAGGCGATGTGAGGCGATGTGAGGCGATGTGAGGCGCAGTGAGGTGATGTGAGATAACGTACGAGGTATATGTCTAGACAGAGCTGCAGCACGCGGTCCACGTTGGGCAGGTCGTCGAACATGATCTTGGTGTAGATGCCGGAGAAGAAGCCGCGCAGCACGCGCGACGCCAGGAACACGAACGTGGTGTACAGACCGATTATACTAAACACATATATTACATTGAAACAAAGTTAAAGCAATAAATATATACATTTCCACAGTAAATGTTATGTAACATGTATTCAAGGTGGACTCACCCGCCGGCGGATATGAAGTTGAGCGTCTCTGGGAACAGCTTGTCGTTGAATGTGTACATGACGAGCATGTCGCAATTATTCATTGGTATCGATGCCATCGGGTCCTATAGATTTGA